>CAUYRT010018342.1:0-45570 GCA_963574885.1 Lepilemur ruficaudatus | reverse complement strand
AGCCCATTGCAAGTCCTCCCTACAACCTCAGGGCCCTGCACGACCTGTCCTACCCCTCCCTGCCCTCCCCTCCTCCCTCTCTCCCCCTCCTCACTCTGCTCCAGCCACACGGGCCTCCTTGCTGCGCCTCCAACATGCCAGGCGCCATCCTGCCCCAGGGCCTTTGCACGGGCTGTGTCCTCAGCCTGGGATGCTGTCCCCTGGAGAGCTTCACCTTTAATCACATTGGTAAAAGGCAAATCAGTGTCTCCAGCCGTAGAAAATGCAATTGAATCTGAATCGTGTTGATCAACTGCTCCTGCGGCGGCAGGATTTGCAGGTGGGGAGGACTCACAGACACCCCAGGATCCAACTGAGACTCTAGACAGATGGAAAGGACAGTTCAAAGGGGTCACTGGGCAAGTGAGGTTCGAGGTTATTTCACGCCACGCTGAGCAGCCCCCGAAGTCTCGGTATTTGTGGACTAGAGGCAGGGGGGACTCTGGGTGACCCTGGCCACAGCTTGTGTTTCTTTGCGGATCACATTTCCTATCTGTCATGCTTGCTGGGATTCACACACTCCCCGAAGGCCCGAATGTTCGTCTGTCTTGTGTTCTCAGGACCTAGCACAGGTTGGCACATAGTAGGTGCTCAATAAATGCTTGTGGGATGAACGGATGTATCCAACGTCCGCATCTCCTTGTGGCCTGTCGTGCTTGGCAGAATGGTGACGCCCCTCCCCCCCAAGATGGCCACGTCCTAATACCCAGAACCGTGCATATGTCACCTCGTGACAAAATGGATTTGGCAGATGGGATTAGGGACCTTGAGGTGGGAGATTATCCTGGATTATCCGGGAGCCCGGTGTCATCCCGGAGGGCTTTCTCAGGAGGACACGGGAATGCCAGAATCCGAGAAGGAGACACGGCGGCAGAAGCAAGGAACCAGAGGGACGCAGGTCAGGGAAGATCTGATCAGCGTTTGGTGGCTTCAAAGGTGTCAGCAGAGGGGCCATGGGCTAAGGAATGCAGGAAACCCCTAGAAGCTCAAAAGCAAGGAACCCTCTAGAACCTAGAAGGAATTCCCCTACAGCTCCCAGAAGGAATGCAGTCCTGCTGACACCTTCATTTTAGCTCAGAGGGGTCAGGACTGAGCCCTAGGGGGACAGAGGCGTCGTCAGGACGCTGGAGAGCCCTGCCCAGCCCTGGATTCCCCTGAGACCGCCCATGTGCCAGGCGCTGCTCTGGGGACTGGGGCTACAGCAGGAAGGAAAACAGACACAAATCCCTGGCCTCATGGAGCGGGGAGGATAGACAATAAACGATCAGATAAGGCGTGTAATATAGTGGCAGGTGGTACGTGGTCTAACCAGAAATGAAGCAGGTTCTAGGGAGAGACAGGGAGGGACCGGGTGTCCACAAAAGGAGGTGACATTTAAGGAAAAACCTGCAGGGGGTGAGGAGGGAGCTGTGTGGATGTAGCATGTGCAAAGGTCCTGTGGTGCCAACTGTGGTGAGCTCATGGATGGAGGGATGGGGAGCATTGATGCTTACTGAGGCTGGTCCTGATCTAGGTGTCTCTGTGACAGTCCTGGAACGTGGGTTTCCTGAGCCCCATTTTACACAGGAGGCTTGGAGAGGTAAACACGCTGCGCCCAAGGTCGTGGAGCCGGTGGGCGATAAGAATTTGAGAATTCTTTAACCTTGAACTGCCTGCTTTCGCTCTGTCCAGTCTCAGTAGTTAGTTGACTCTGCCCTCCCCCAGCTGGCCCAGCCAATCAGAGCGTTTCATCTCCTCTGGGTTGCTGCGATTGGTTCATGGATGAGCCAATGAGAATGAGAAGAGGGGGTCTTCATCTTCTTCCCCCCCAATTAGGAGCCTTGCCTCTACACTTAGAAAAGGGAGCCCACGTGGGGCTGAAGCCACCCCCAAGGGAAGTGGAGTGGAGAGATGGCAAGAGAAAAATCCCGTATGTCCGTCTTTGAGCTCCTAGATCCAACCGTACCTGAAGCTGTGTAGATTGCCTTTGACTCTAGGGAGCAGTTTTCCCTTTTTTGTTATTAATATTATTGAGCTGGTGGTTGTTGCAGTTACTGGCATAAGAATGTTGACTAGTCCATTGCCTGGACAACATATACAGGATCTGGGACTTTCTGGAATATCGTTGCGGCGGATGGGGGTGCGAAGACCTAAGAGTCACCCCTAATTGTAAGAGTCTGAAGCCAAAGACAGTGGGTTCTTTCATGCTCTCACTGGGGAGTTATGGTGCTCTGGCAGCAGGGGTGCCTGGCTCCGTGGGGGCACACTGTGGTGGCCATGGGACAGAACCCAGGAGTCTGGAGGACCCCAAAAGGCCACAATGGACGGCAGGGATGTGGAGAGACACCCTGAAAGATCAGAGGGTTCAGCAAACGTGGGATAAGGGGAGCCTCCACACGCTGCTGGTTGGGGCACCCACCATGGAAAGCAGCCGAGCATTAAATAGTCAGCTATGTGACCCGGGGTTCCATTTCTAGTTACGGTTCTTAGAGAAATACCTCACCAAGTGCGTAAAGAGATACGTAAGGGCCGGGCGTGGTGGCTCACACCTGTAATCCCAGTACTTTGGGAGGCCGAGGGGGAAGGATGGATGGAGTCTAGAAGTTCAAGACCAGTGTGGGGGCTGGGCACGGTGGCTCACGCCTGTAATCCTAGCACTCTGGGAGGCCGAGGCAGGTGGATCGCTCAAGGTCAGGAGTTCGAAACCAGCCTGAGCAAGAGCGAGACCCCGTCTCTACTAAAAATAGAAAGAAATTAATTGGGCAACTAAAAATACATAGAAAACATTAGCTGGACATGGTGGCGCATGCCTGTAGTCCCAGCTACTCGGGAGGCTGAGGCCGGAGGATCACTTGAGCTCAGGAGTTGGAGGTTGCTGTGAGCTAGGCTGATGCCACGGCACTCTAGCCCAGGTGACAGAGTGAGACTGTCTCAAAAAAAGCAAAAAAAGGCACTGCGCCTTCCTCTCTGGGGGAAGCCATCCACCATGTTGTGAGGAAGCCCAAGCAGCACTGTGGTGAAGTCCACATGCTGGGGAGCTGCGGCCTCCCCCCAACAGCCGTGTCCATGAACCGCCTTGGAAGCCCCTTCTCCAGCCCCAGTGGAGCCGTGAGAAGCTGGAACCGTTCAGATCATCCAATCTTAGATATCTCACCCTTAAAAATCGTGTGAGCTAACAAATTTTTGTAGTTTTAAGCTGCACGTTTGGGGAGTATCTTGTTACTCAGCAGTAGCTAACTAATACACTTAATGAGGACATTGAAGTTCAGAGAGGTTAGGCCACTTGCCCAAGGTCACAGAGCTTGGATGTGGCAGAGCTTGGATTCCAACCCAGGCGGACAAATGTAAAATATTGAGTGAAAATATCAAATTGCAGGATTATGAACACATTAGTGTATATTTTTAGCACACAAAATTGTACTATGCGCTGTTCGTGGATATCTGGGTGTGACGGTTTATAAATACGTATCTGAACATATAAAAATGTGTGAATGAGGTGGAGATCAAATGACACTTTTGACCTTTATTTCTAATATTTTAATGCCTACTTACAAAACGAGAAGCACCTGAAGCCAACATGGCAGGTGTTAACCATTGCCAAGCCTGGGCAGAGGATACGCAGGTGTTTGCTATATTTGTCTTGCACTTTCTTTCTTTTTCACTTTCCCCAAAATTAAAAAAAAAAAAGTTTATAACAAGGAGAGAAAGTCGTGGGGGATTTAAATAGGTAGAGAGGAAGTGGGAGGGTGTTCCAGGCAGAGGTACCAGCTCTGGCGAAGTCTCGGAGCAGCGGTGAGCACAGCCTTTTTGGAAAATGAGGAACCCCACGCAGCTGTTGCATGACCCAGTGGCGCCCTCGAATCACGTACCCAGTCCCCCAACTCCAGACCAATTCATTCAGAATCTCCGGGAGGTGGTGGCTGGAATTTAAAACTCCCCAGGTGATTATAATATGCAAGCAGAGCTGGGAGCCACTAGATACATGGTCCGGTGCAGTAGCCACATGTCTGCTGAGTGCTGATTGGATTATACAGGGAGAGTTGAAAGGAAGGCCTCTGCCAGCCTGTACTTTGGACTTGGGATAGGTTGGGAAGCCATGATCCAGTTCTCTTCATTGTACTTAATGAATTGGCACCATTCGCCTAATAGAATTCCAGGCAGTGACAGGTGTTCTAAAGAAAATATAAGCAGATAATGAGATAGAAAGTGACTGGGCAGTTTCATTAGCCGGAGTGGTCAGGGAGGGCTTCCTGGAGGAGGTGATGTTGGAACTGAGACCTGAAGGAGTCCCAGGCAGAGGGAACAGCAAGGGAAAAGCCCTGAGGGGGTGACAAGCATAGAAACAGGTGGCTCCAGCACAGGGGGACCAGAGCTGTGACAGGGGAATGCCCAGGACGTTGGAAGACCTCAGAGGTGGCCCCTGTCTCAGGCAGGGCTCAGGGAAGGATTCTGGGAGGAGGCGACTGAAATCCAGGTAGGATTTCTCCCCGTCCAGCCCTGCCATTTGTGAGCCAAAATGCCACCCTGCTGTCCCTCTTCCACCGGCGTCCCCCAGGGAAACGGCACCTGAGCGAGGTGTTTATTTTTCCCAAGGGAGTACGAGTGAACGTGAATTTCTCCACATCCATCCGCCTTTTAAATTTAGCCCAGTGCACATGGAACTCGGCCGGGGAAAAGCAAGGAGTTACAAAAATATAATTCCATCCTCCATTAAGGGCAGCGGAGGAAGTGTGGCAGGGAGGGACGGGCGCTTTGGAGGATGGGAGAAGGTATCACACGCAGGGGCGACTGCGGAGACACCGCTGCTGTGGGGACAGGAGGTGTCCAGGACCTCAGCCTCTGCCCCGCCCTCTCCATGGGTCCCCTGTCCCGCCCTGGCCCCCATCTCTCCACTCTGCCCAGGGGCAGGTCCCCAGCCTCTCCCTCCTCCTCCTTGCGTCCTGTCACCTCCCCGCCCCCGGAGAGCTCGGTCCCCACACAGCCAGGACCAGAGTGGCCAATGAAAAATCCAGATTCCTTCCCATCCCCCCGGTGCCCCAAACCTGCTACCCTGGGAATGAAGCCCTAACTCTGCCCTCCCTGCCCGACTCTGTGTCCCCAGCTGGTGACAACCACTTGCCTGCACGAGTCTCACCTCCAAGCCTTTGCTGTGCCTTTCCTTGGCCTCGCCTCAGCCCTTTCTAGAAGCAGCGTGTCGTCCTGGTCATCTTCAGCTGCGTAACAAATGACACCCAAATGCAGAGGCTTGAAACAGTGCGGAAATTTTGTTATCTCACAGGCACGGAGTAGCTGGGTCCTCTGTCTTGGGGTCCCCCAAGGCTGCAGTCCAAGGAGGGAGCCAGGGTTGTGGTCTCATCTGAAGGTTCGGCTGGGCGGGGGGTCGGCTTTGGAATCTACGCCCATGCCTGTTGGTGGCATTCTGGTGGTCACTGTTGCCGTGTTCTGTTGGTTAGCTGCGAGACACAGGCGCTGCCCACAGCCAGCTGGAAAGGTTTCCAGACAGTGTGAACACCAGGAGGTGGGAAACCGGGGAGGGCCACTGTAGAAGTCTGCCTGCCACATGTCCTCAGGCAACTCCCTCCAAGGAGAGAGGAGGCAAAAGCAGGAGCTTGTAAGTAACTGGGCTGCCCAGTAATTGGGGCTTCATTAAAGATGTCATTTGTGATCGTGCAGTGGAATATTATGCAGCTGTTAAAAGTGATCAGGGAGCTTTTGATGTATGATATAATCTGGTCACTGTTTAAAAATGTATGTATAAGGGCAGCCGTGGTGGCTCACACCTGTAATCCCAGCACTGTGGGAGGCTGAAGAGAGAGGATCGGTTGAGACCAGAAGTTTGAGACCAGACTGAGCAACATAGCCAGACCCCATCTCTACAAAAAATGGAAAAATTAGGCAGGTGTGGTGGTTGTGTCTGTAGTCCCAGCTACTCAGGAGGCTGAGGCAGGAGGATCGCTTGAGCCCAGGAGTTGGAGGCTGCAGTGAGCTATGATTGTACCACTGCACTCCAGCCTGGGCCACAGAGCGAGACTCTGTCTCTTAATGAAAAACAAAATGGCAAATCAAAGCCCCTTGCTCTGCTGCTCAACAGCCTCTCATGGCTCCCTATTGCACTGAGAATAATTCCAGGGTCCTCACAGAAACCTACAGACCCTGCAGAGTCAACTCCATTTCCCCTCCACCTGCATCCCTTCCCTGCCCTTCCCTCCTCCCTCTGCTCCAGCCACAGGGGCCTCCACACTGTGCCTCCAACATGCCAGGCTCGATCCTACCCCAGGGCCTTTGCACACACTGTTTCTGCCGCCAGCACCGCTGCCTTCAGATCTCTGCATGGTTTCCCTTCTGCTTCTCCTTCAAGTCTACACCCAGATGTCACCTCCTCAGAGAGGCCCTCCCTGACCACTCTCTGTCTAAAATAGTCCCATCCTCACCCTACTTTGTTTTGGCCATAGCGCGTCTCACCACGCGATCTTACATATTTATCTTGTTAACGCTCGGTCCCCGCCGCTGGGATGTCAGCTCCCCAAGGACAGCGACTTTGTGGATTTTGTTTTGTTCACTGGTTCATTGCCGGGCACACAGTCGGTGCCCGATAAATGGTGATTGGATGAATGAATTTCCACACGCACAGATTCTTTGGGGGAGGGGAGGCTGCCCCTCCCCCAGCGCCGAGAAGACAGGGCCAGGTCTGTTTTGGTCCCCGCTGTGTCCCCAGTAAATGAATCCCAGGCTGATAGTGAATCTCCTGCGCTGAGCGCTGGGGTCCCCAAGTGCCCACGAGGCAGGGGGACAGGCTGCTGAGGCTCGGAGGGCGTGAGTGGGGGAGGGTCTTCCAGGCCAGAGAAACACAATCTCTCGCGTCCCAGCCCCTTCCTCGAACAGCCCCCGGCCCTGGACATCAGCGGGCTGCGTCCTGTCAGCTTCATCCCGTTGCTAGGCAACCCCGATGCTGCCGCCTCCCCCGCCCCCCCATTCACACTCCTTTCTTGCTGAGACAGACAAGCTGTTCCCGCCGGCCCCACCCTGAGCCGTGACAGCCCTGGCCACCCTTTCCCGACCGAACTGGCCTCTGGATCGGGGCGCGGGAGGGTCCCAGGCCCAGCCAGCCCGTCCCCGCCGCCTGGGAACAGATGTATCTGCAGCGGTTCCCATGGCTCCGTCTTTCCCATGTTCTAAAGAGGGAAGCGCCTTTCCTGTGTTAACCTGCCTCACTGTCACCAGGAAGGCGGCAAAGTCATCGTCCCTGCACGATGGGGGGCTTAGAGACCCAGAGTCCGTGGCCACCATCACACAGCAAGCGGGCACTGCTGGGGCTCAAATCCAAAGCCTGTGGGGTCTCCCCAGCCTGCCGCAGGAAGTGAGGTCCCAGGGCAGGGGCTGTGTGACGTTGGGGAAGCCCCTACCCCTCTCTGGTCCCCCCAGCCAGGCAGGGAGAAGGGGAAGCCTCAAGGTGCATTTAAATTCCATCTGGCAGCTCTCAAGCACCTGGGAGGTGGGGAGCAGGTGGGGGGACCTGGAACTAGAGGACAGGGCCACCGGGAGAGGAGGGGAGCGTGGGGCCTGGCGGCTGGCAGCCCCCGGGGAGTCGCGCACCCAGCACATCAAGATGGAAATAGAATGTCAGAGAAGGCAGGAGGCGGGAGGGAGGGCTGGGGAGAAGGCCAGACCGTCCCCATCCCCCCAACACTCAGTGGCCAGGGACAGAGGGGAACAAGGTTCTGAGGTGGCATGGGGGAGGGGAGAAAGTAGGGCAGGGGAGGGGGGGCAAAGGGGGAGGGGACGCAGAGTGTGAACAAAGCAGGTGTCACAGGGGAGGGACAGAGACAAGAGGAGACAGAAGCAGAGAGACCCAGGCAGAGAGGCAGAGACCCACAGAGATATATACAGAGATAAGGAGAGACAGAGAGATGATCACAGAGAACGGAGACAGAGATTCTCTGTGTGTCTCTGTGTCTGCATCTGTCTCTCGCTCTCTCTTCAGTGCTCAAAAAGTTCCTGACTCTGGTCCATTTTGGAGTTTGGATTTTTCGCATTAGGGACACCCAAGCTGCGTAATAATTTAACAAGGCGATGTCGTAGCAGGGAGTGGGGCTGGGTTTATTTTGTTAATAGTCAGGGATGGCTTCTCTGAGGAGGTGGCAGTTACTCTAAGATCTAAAACAGGAGAAGGAGCTGATTATGCGGATGTCTGAGGGAACGGTGTCCCAGGCAAAGGGCACAGCCTGTGCAAAAGGCCCTGGGGCAGGATGTGCCTGCCATGTTGGAGGCACAGCGAGGAGGCCCGTGTGGCTGGAGCAGAGGGAGGAGGGGGAGAGAAGGCAGAGGGGAGGGCAGGAGGGAACAGGGCAGGTTGCGCAGGCCCTGGTGGGCTGCAGGGAGGACTTGGGCTTTGACCCCAAGGAAGGTGGGAGCCATGGAGGGCTGTGGGCAGAGGCAGAGGGCTGGCTCTGACTTAGCTATTAAACTGATCACTCCGAGTTCTTTCATGTAAGAAGAAGAACAAAAAATCTCGAGCAAAAGTGACCAAATATTTAATTGCGTTCACCGAGATTGATCCTTCCGTGATATCCTTCTCTGAGTTTTCCGTTATTAAAAAACAATTCTTCAGATACAAACCAACTAACAGATGAACAATGACAAGTTGACCCTGCCTGGCGGCTCTCCAACTCCAGCCCAGGCCGGACCCCCTGACTTTGGGGGACCCAGGTCTCCCTCTGGCCTGCACACCTGACCCTCCCCGGGGCTGGGGACCCTGTTTCTGCCCCTCACCTCGAGCCTCTCAGGCAGGGAGGCTGGTGTCTTCCCCGAACTCGCCGACTGACGCCTCGGCTCCGAGAGCCTAATTGTGCATGAAATCCAATCAGATTATCAGGCCCTGATGAGCCATTCCCAAGATTATCTGGCTCAGTGAAGGAAATAATGACATTAGCTGGCACGTCCTCTGGCAAGCTCATTTTGTGGTCGGCCTGGCAGCGGAGCCCCCTCATTTCGGTCCTGCACTCTAGTTGCCTGTGGGGTCTTTTGCCTCTGCGTCTAGAGTGGTGGGGACAAGGGCGGTGGGGCTTGTAATCCTCAGCTGTTAGCACTGGAGGGACTCAGTGCTTTCCTGCAAATGGGGAAACTGAGCCCCAAAGTAGAACCTGTCTGAAGCCACATAGAGAGTGAGGCTCTCTGGAATCCATCTGCACCTCTTGTGACATCCCTCCAGGAAAATGGGGACCCTCTTGGGCACAGGAACCACCCTCCTGTCCCATCCCTATCTCCCTCCTTGGGCATGCCCAGGAGGCATTCAAATACCAGCTAAGGGTGACATTGGGGTGGAGGAAGGGTCCACTCTGCAGGAGTCCTTGTCTTTTTGGGAGGAGGAAAGAGACATTGATTAACTTTCTGTTATGATAAGCTAAGTATTCATGTCAAAGAGTGTGGGGGTGACTACTCAAAGGACAGCAATGGAATGAATAATTTCCAAATCATTAGTGAAAAGACAACAGGAAATAAAATCTGACAAATTCAGCAAAAGGTTGAAGAGGAGGCGAAAAGGAAGCAACAGGAAAAAAATTATGTTAAATATAAAACACAGAAATTACAGAAAATGGTGAAAATAAATCCAAATATGTTGGTAAACACAATAAATATAAATGAATTAAACTCACCACTTAAATGACATAGACTCTCAGATAGGATACGTAGAAACAGCAACGAACAAACAAAATCCATCTCTATGGGGTTTTTTTTGTTTGTTGCAGAGACAGGGTCTCCCTATGTTACCCAAACCGGTCACAAATTCCTGGCCTAAAGCGACACTCTGCCTCGGCCTGCCAAAGTGCTGGGATTATAGGAGTGAGCCATGGCGCCTGGCAATCTCTATGTCCTTTCAATGACACACACCTAAAGCCGAACAATGCATTGTCAACAAATAAATTATAAGGAAAAAAGAAAAAAAGGGAAAGAGATAGATGGAAACCTATAGACTAAAAGAGATTTAAAGACATATCAACGAATTATTAATATATGTGTGGACCTTATTTAGATCCTGCTTCCAAGTGTAAAAATATAATGATATGACTGCAATTTTAAAATGTCTGTAATTTTCTTCAAAATAATACTAAAATGGGGGAGGGGTAGGAGGAGAGATGAAAGAAGATCAGTCATGACTTGACAGATGTAGACGTTGACAATAGTTACATAAGGATTCGTTGTATCATTTTCTCTACTTTGATACATGTTTGAAATTTCCTGTAATAAAAGGTTAAAAAAAAAAAGAGAAGGATGCAGATACGTTTGAAAGTCAAAGGACAGAACAAGATTTTATCAGGTAGGTCCAGTGTGGTGGCTCATGCCTATAAACCCAGCACTCTGGGAGGCCAACTCGGGAAGATCTCTTGAGGCCAGGTGTTAAAGACCAGCCTGAGCAGTAGCAAGACCCCATCTCTACAAAAAATAGAAAAAACTAGCCAATCATGATGGTGCACTCTTATAATCCCAGCTACTCAGGAGGCTAAGGCAGGAGGATTGCTTGAGGCCAGGAGTTTGAGGTTGCTGTGAGCTAGGCTGATGCCACAGCATTCCAGCCTGGGTGACAGAGCGAGACTGTTTCAAAAAAAGAAAAAAAACCAAAAAGATTTATCAGGCAAATACAAACCCCAAAAGGGCCCTCAAAATAATAAACCAGACCTGCTGCTCCTACATGAGTATCAACATCATACACCTTAAATTCCTTTCTTTAGTTCTTTTTTTTTAAATAGAGACAGGGTCTTGCTATGTTGCCCAGTCTGGTCTCCAACTCTTGGCCTCAAGCCATCCTCCCACTTCAGCCTCCCAGAAGGACTACATGTGTGAGCCACCGTGCTAGGCCTGAGGCTCCCTTTATCTCTGTCTCTGTCCGTCTCTCTCTGTCACCCTCTATGTGTGTGTCTCTGTGTCTCCTTTTCTCTGTCTGTCCCCAGCTCTGTTGCTCTGTGTGTGTCTCTCTCTGTCTCTCCTCACCTCTTCCCTCTCTCCCTCCCAGGCTCTGTATTTTTCTCCCCACACCTCCCCCATCCACACAGGGACCCACTTCAGCCTGTCCCACCAGCCCAGAGGGGGCAGCTGGCCCCTCTAGTGGGGTCTCAGGACTCGGGTGGGATTTTCTTTTCTTTTCTTTTCTTTTTTTTTTTTTGAGACAGAGTCTCACTCTGTTGCCAGGCTAGAGTGAGTGCCATGGCGTCAGCCTAGCTCACAGCAACCTCAAACTCCTGGCCTCAAGCAATCCTACTGCCTCAGCCTCCCAAGTGGCTGGGACTACAGGCATGTGCCACCATGCCCAGCTAATTTTTTCTGTTTATTTTTAGTTGGCCAATTAATGTCATTCTATTTTTAATAGAGACGGGGTCTCGCTCTTACTTAGGCTGGTCTCAAACTCCTGACCTTGAGTGATCCTCCCGCCTCAGCCTCCCAAAGTGCTAGGATTACAGGCGTGAGCCACCGCGCCCAGCCAGGTGGGATTTTCTGACAGCTCCCTTCCCTTGCACCTTGCTGTGCATCCCGGTCCCCAGAAAGGCTCTGTCCTGCCACAGAATCACCGTCTCCATCAGCACTTCTTGCCTCTGCTGCAAGGGGCTCTGTCATTGCTGTTGTCGCCCAGGGCTGCAGAGAAAAACCAGAAGTCCTGGTCCCCTGGGCTCTCTCTCCTCCAACACTCTCTCTGCCCCAGGTCCTAGGAATGTGAAAAACTCCCTCTCTGCATGAGAAGACCAATGCAGTGGGTGCTTCATGATCATTTGCCAAACGAATGGACATTTATGGAGTGCCTACTGTGTGCCAGGCAGGAGTCTAAGCACAGGGGTCGCTGTGATGTCCTGAGATGGACAAAAGCCCTGTCCTCCCAGAGTTGACATTCCAGAGGGGGAAACAGACACAAATAAGCCACCCACTGTAAAAAAAAAAAATCATATCTCCCCTGAACCACCGAATATGACCTTATTTGGAAACAGGGTCTTTGCACATGTAAGTGGTTAAGGATCTCGAGATGGAATTCCAGCTGCAACCCGAGTGCTCTGCTGGGTGATTCTGGTTTGGACAACCAGAACACAGGGACCATGCCGTGACACTCCCGTCCCCCGCCCTGCTGCATCCATTCAGAATCTGACCCTAAGTGCCGCCTCCTCCAGGGAGCCCGCCCTCGCGCCTCCTCTGGCCCCCACCGGAGCACGTCTCGCCCCTGCTCTGCTGTTTCTGGGAATTCACAACAAGGTGTGGCACACAGTTGGCACTCAATAAATGTCTGCGGCTTGTGTGATCTCCAGGCTGCTCTGCCAGGGTCTGTAAATAGCTCTGGCCGAATGACAATGAACATGATGCCAGAAGAGGGGGACTCGCCATTTGACAGACAGGTGGGCGCAGGCGGCCACTGGACCCCGGAGCCCCAGCCCCCGCCTGGCTCTGCGCCCGGGCTTGCGCCCACAGCGGCCCCGCGGCCTCCTCGTTAAAGCAGGACTTTTACTTAGGCGGGTGCTGCCAATTCTAATTGATTGCCGGCGTCCCCAGGGGGACTCAAGTTCTTGAGGTCGGCAGCTGGGCAGGATCCAGGCGGAGGCAGGAGGGAGGGAAGCCGCTCCAGGGGAAGCAGTGAGGACCTGCCGCCCACTGCACTCCCGTCTCCAGCCCCCGGGGACTGGGGTCCCCCTGACCTGCAGGCTCAAGGTCAGGGGGCCGACGCGACCCCCATCCCAGGCTGTGCGAGCTCCTGGTATGTTTGATGTTCGTACACTTGGTCAGGCTAAGGACACGCACAGACAAATCGGCAGGTGGCCAGGTTGAGAGGCAGTGTGGTGTGCTGGTTAAACTCCTGGGCGGGCTCGGAGCTAATGGTTCTACGCCTCAGTTTTCCCACCTGTGAACTGGGCCCATAATAGTACTACTACCTTCTTCATGGGTCTTCAGATAAATGCATACTTAGGAAACGCTGAACCTGGCGTCTGGCCCATGCTAGGTGTTCTATAGTGCTTGTTATGTATGCATTCATCAAGTTTTGTTTTTAATTTTAATTTTTTGCAGGGGTGGGGTCTCGCTATGTTGCCCAGGCTGGACTCAAACTCCTGGCCTCAAGCAGTCCTCCCACCTCAGCCTCCCAAAGCGCTGGGATTATAGACGTGAGCCACTGTGCCCAGCCCATGCTACTAGCATTGATGAAACACCTACTGTGTGCCAGGCTGAGCAGTTATAGCAGGGAACAAAACTGGCACAAATCCCTGTCCTCACGGAGCTGACGTTCAAATGGGGAGAGAGAGGAAAGCTCACTAAAGCAGGATCGGGGGTCCCACTTCCCAGCCTTCATCCAAGGCCATTCCTGCCTCAGCCCCCCTACTTCTTAAAGGTGCTTCCAACTTTCCATCCTCCCTGGAGACGCCCCGTTACCATCACCGAGGCTGACAGGCAGGAACCTGCGGCCCCCACATGGAGACCCTCGGACCCCTGGGCTGCGAGCCCCTGGCCACCTGCTGTCACTTTTAGCCCGTGCTTTGTGGGCTGAAGGGACCACAGACTTCAGAGCTGCTTGAGAATCGCCCAACGCGTCAGAAACTGGTAATAGGCTTCGTTAGGATAATGATTTTAATTATTATCTAATAAAAGTGCACTCAGCGGCATCTGTGGCAGGGCGTTTGCCCTGTTCAAGGCACGTCCCACCTTTTGAACCCCCCTTCTCTGACCCCACGCCCCTCTCTGATGACCGCCCCGTGTTTCTGCTTCTCTGTATAGCAAAATTCCAAGAGTCGTCTGTCTACACCTGCTGTCTACACTTCCCCGTGCCCGTTCCCTCCTGAGTCTGCCCCAGGGGGACTCTCACACCCCCCACGCCCTCTTGAGGTCGTCAGCCCTGGCCCTGCAAGGAGGGGGCCTTCGTCTGCTCTGTTCCCGGCCGGATCCGCCGGGCCTGGAATAGCACCTGGCATGCAGCAGGTGCTCAGTAAGTGTCGGCTGATGGAGTGAATGGCCAGATGCTCTTTTAGACCCTGTCCTGGAATTGATTCCAGAAGCTTTCAATCTACTTGGAACCCTCCCCCATAGAGTCTGTCCCACCCACCCCTCCCACCCACATCTCAGTGTGGACCATGCTCAGAGCTCTCTACAGGAGGAAGGTAGAAACCAACTCACCCATCCACCCATAATCCCTATGTCCACTCACCCACCCATCCATCCACTCACTCACCCATCCACCCATCCACCCACCCACCCACCCACCCATCCACCCACCCACCCATCCATCCATCCACGCATCCATCCATCCACCCATCCATCCGCCCACCCATCCATCCACCCACCCATCCATCCATCCACCCATCCACCCACCCATCCATCCATCCATCCATCCATCCACCCATCCACCCACCCATCCATTCTCCTCTCCTCCTACCTCCTGTGTTCCTTCACTCAGAAGCAGGTTGATCCTTCTGCCCGTCTCTCTTCCTCCCCCAGTTGCTCTGTGCCCTTGAGCCAGTCCCTTGCCCTCTCTGGGCCTCCCTCCCCTCATCAGCATGATGGGTCGATCACAGCACAGACCTCCCAGGACACACTTGGCTGTTAATTTGGTGTGACAGGCAGGAACGGGTAGGGTCGTGGTTAAGAGCACACAGAGCCTGGAGTTGGAATCCCTGCTCTGTCTCTCCCCTGCTGTGTGACCTTGGGCGAGTGACAGAACCCCTCTGAGCCTCAGTTTCCCCATCTGTAAAGAGAGTCCAGTTGCAGAACCCAGCCGGGAGGGCTGTTAGGACGAATGTGTCCGGGCAGGCGTGGAGGACCCGCCGTGGGGCCTGAAGAAGAAAGAAGTTGCATTGAGTGACTTGGGGGTCGCAGTGGGGACAGCGTGGGGACATGTTTCCCACGACCTCCTCTCTCCCACCTGCGGGCACTCAGATCTGCCTCTGCCACCCCCTGCTTGAGACCCCCAGGTCTCTCTGGTCACCTTGCCCCTGGTGTCCCCTCCCAGGGAACAGCGCCGCCTCTGTGTCCCGGCCCGCGGTTTGCCAGCGTTGCCCAGAGACGCGTGGACAGCAGGCGGCTCCCGTCCCCTGCGTGCAGACCCCTGCCTGTCCGCCGCCGGGACCGGGCCCGGGACAATGGGCCGGCCAGGGGAGGAGGGGCCTGGCGGGCTCAGGGGCTTTGGGGGCCTGGGAACCAGGCGGCTCGGGGCTGGCGTGTGGGGAGAGGGGCCCCGAGGGGGCGAGCGGGGCGGGGCTCAGGGGAGGCTGGGGGCGCGCAAAGCGAGGGGCCGCAGCTCAGCCCCTCCCCCCAGCGGCTCCAGAACCCGGGGCCACCCCCTCCCCCTGGCACCGCGTCCCCTCCGGCCACAACAGGTGTGGGGGCTTCCGAGCAGGAATACAGAACGCAATCCCTTTCGGAAGCGAGGTGACACGGTCCACACTGCTCTAAATAGGGACAGACACAGCTGATTGGAGTAGGGGTGGGGGCGTCCGAGGGAACCTCGGGGACCTAAGAGGGAGGGCGAGGAGGGTACAGGGTTTAGGGGGTGACCCTGACTCCTGGGGACACGGTCAGGATTCGGGATGGACAGAAACCCTGACATGAGACACTACTCCTGACCCTGGCGTCCTGGGACCCCAGGGGCAGTCAGAACTTGGGGGCCCCTCCCTCCAGGCCTCACCTGTCCCCAGTCCTGCCTCTCGCCCCTCTCGCAGCCCCGCCCCTTTGCTGGGCACCTCGTCACCCCACTCTTTCAGGGTTGTCCCTTCTGGGACAGTCAGACTCGAATCTGCAGCAACGGCCTCAGAGTTTGGGACTCAGAGCCGGTGGGACTCCAGACCCTGCCTTTTCAGGGCACAGCAGACAGCCGCAGGGACCCCTTACCCCACACGCCTGTCCAGGGCTGGGCTTCTCTGAACAGGAGCCACCAGGGGGACCTTCCTCCGTCCAAATCCAAACCCCCTTCACAGCCCAGTGTCCCCTTCCGCCCCGCGCCTTGTTGCCCACACTGGTGCCCGGGTCTGCCTGACTTTGAAATGCAGGGTAGGTAGAGATTCCGACTTCATTCCTTCATCTGTTCCTGCATATAACCCAACAGACATTTAATGAGCACCTACTGTCTGCAATCCTGTGCTGGGGGCTGGGGATCTAGGAGTGACCCTGACAGAGCCAGCGTCCCCCCACCGTGGGGCTCACAGCGTGGTGGGGTAGGTGAGGGTCAAGGAGCCCTGATTGGGGGCTGGTGGGTCCCAGAAGGCTTTCCTTCCGCAGGAGGTGTCAGCTAAGCTTCCGGCTAAAGGAATAAGTTAGGGGCCAGGGAAGGGTGTTCCAGGCAGTGGGAACAGCAGGTGCAAAGGCCCTGGGGCAGGAGCAAGAGCCCGGGCTGGCAGTCCCACTTTTGCCATTTATTTGCTGTATGTCCCGGGCAAGGCACTGTGCCTTTCTGAGCCATAGTTTCCACATCTGTAAAGGGTGCTCCTAACACATTGCTCAGCAAAAAGGCTCAACAGGGCACTTGCCACATAGTAGGTGCTCAATAAATATGTGCCACATCATGGGCCAGGCGTGGTGGCACATGCCCGTAATCCCGGCACTTTGGGGGAGGCTGAGGCAGAAGGATCGCTTGAGCCCAGGAGTTGGAGGCTACAGTGAGCTGTGATGAAGCCACTGCACTCCAGCCTGGGTGACAGAGCAAGACCCTGTCTCTTAAAAAAAAAAAAATGTGCCAAATGTTGACGACGGCATTGAGGCTCTAGCAGATGACCATGACAGAGGAGGTGTGTGGCTCCTGTCTGGGGGTGGGTGGGCTGGGGCAGCTTGTGACCTCTTTTCTTTCTGGCTGAGGCCACCCCCATTCCCCTGGGCCCCTCCTCGCTGGCCCACCAGCCCCGTGCCAGCTGTCCCACCATGTGTGCACCAGCCTGTCAAAAGAGGCGCCTGTTCCGGAACACCTGATGCCTCGCTTCCCAGGGATTTCACAGGGACAGGTCCACGGAAGTTCAGCTGCCACATGGGCTTAACCCTGGAGCCTGAGCGCCGGGTCCTCAGAGGCCCGACGCTGTTGTCGCTTTACCTCATCGAGGCCCTGGCACTGTCCCAACACTAAGCTGGAAAGACCTCACTTCAACTCCTAAGCCCTGACATTGCCTGGCTGTGTGGCCTTGGGGAAATTAGTCAACCTCTCTGGTCATTTCCACCAAGAGTAATCACGGCTAACAGACACATCCTTAATGCCTATTAGGGGCCAGGGGCTGGGCTCAGGAGCCATTCAGTGGGACCGCAGGGCCCCGTGGGGTCAACAGTGTATGTCTCTTGTGCTCGCAGTGGCCGTGGCGTGCATTTTCCTCTCACCTTGCTGTCCAGTGGAACAGCCACAGATGACGATGTAGATTTAAACTGAAATCGATCCAAATGAAAAACAAAAAAATTCGAAGTTCAGTTGCTCACGTGCACTAGCCGCAGTTTGCCTGGCAGAAGAGCCACGTGGCTGATGGCTACCGTCTTAGACGGTATAGATTTCAAAACACATTTGTCACCGCAGAAAGTTCTGCTGGGACTTTGCTCTGGGAGAAGGTACTTCTGCTTGAACCTGCTCTTTCACCTCTGGGTAGAGCCCTGGCCGGCCTCAGTCCACTTGATCATTTCTGTCGGGGACAAAAGAGAAACTCAACGATGACTTTATTGCAATATAGACCATGAGCTAGTTTTATAAAGCCTAATCTTACTCTAACTCTTTGTTTAATTTTTAGAGATAGGGTCTTGCTCTGTTGCCCAGGCTGGAGTGCAGTGGTGGGATCATAGCTCACTGCAGCCTCCAATTCCTGGGCTCAAGCGATCCTCCTGCCTCAGCCTCCCGAGTAGCTGGGACTGCAGGCATGCACCACCATGCCCGGCTAATTTTTCTACTTTTTTGTAGAGACAGGGTCTCGTTGTGTTGCCCAGGCAACACAAGTGATCTGGTCTCCAAGTGATCTTCCTGCCTCTACCTCCCACAGTGCTGGGATTGCAGGTATAAGCCACCGCACCCGGCCTCTGACATTCTTTAAAACAAAAAAAAAAGAAAGAAAATCTCCATAGATACCCAATTTCTCAAACGCTCTTAACGCCAGCCTGACAATTTCACTGGCTGCCTAAATGAGTTAATGAATCACTGACACGTGTTTACTTGACATTTGGGTGAGTCAAGGTTTCAACTTTTTGAGAACCTCAGGTTGACATAGCCATTTTGCAAATGGGGAAACTGAGGCCGGCTCCCCGCCTCTCCCCTCCCAAGCCCAGGGTGGGGGTGAGCCAGTCCTTGCACACCTGGCTCTCACCATCCAAGCACCCACCCCTGCCCGACTCCCAGAAGCCGCGCTGAGAACCTGTCTTCCTCCTGCGGCAGCCAAGAACCAGGTCAGCCCAACGCTGGGACATCAAAGGGAACCTATAAATACAGTTGCGGGAGGAAAAATAGACACTTCTCTGGCCCCTCCCGTCCTTCCTTCTCTCCCACTCCAGAGCTTTCCCGGCTGGGCTCCCACCCAAGGAGCTGGGCTGCAGCCCCCGACCCCAGGGAAGGCAGTGCAGGGGAACAGCTAATGGCACCTCAGTTTCCCCCAGTGAGCTCAACCTCCTCCGCCCTCCCCTCCCCCACCAGGCACCACTGTCCCCAGAAGGTGCAGATAAGATTCTAAGCTACAGGGGACGATTCCCAGGTTGTCCAAATCACTGGACCCCCGACTCCTGACTATAAACCCTCCCATGGCTCCCTAGTGCTCTTCAGATAAAATGCAAACTTTTCTCATGTCCCCGTCCCCTCCTGGCCCTCTCCTCCTCCCTCTGGGGCCTCCTGGCTGTGTCTCCTGCCCCAGGGCCTTTGCACAGCCCTGCCCTCTGCCCTTCCTCTGTTTCTTCCCCAAAGTAGCTCCTGCTCCTCCCTCAGGTCTCAGCTCAAATGTCACCTCCTCAGAGCCGCCACCTCCTTTGTCATCGCCGTCTGCCTGCCTCAGTTTCCCCACCTGTAACCGGGGTGGGAATCCCACACGTTGCTCCCTTTGCAAAGCCTCCCACCTCATTTATCATTAAAGTTACTATTTCCCCTGAGAACTGCTCGACTGCTTCTGTAGATTCTTGTAATTGATATGCTAATTGATGCAGATTTTATGTAAATGACACGTGTGTTTATTTCTCTCCAGAAATTTACCACTGGCCTCCGGGATCCCCGAAGCTGGGGCTTGGGGGGGAGCTGTCTCAGTCCGAGTCCCCTGGGGACCCACCCACACTTAAGGGGGAGTATTCTGGGAGCACCCAGAGGCTGCCCTACCCCTTCCTCCTTCCTCGCCTCCAGGGTTTGCCCAAAGTGGGCAAATCTCTAAGCTCCCAAAGGTGGTGGGTGGGGACGGGGGAGGAAATTTGGAGACCTAGGCTGTCCTGGGTCCCCGCCCTGGAGCTCCCAGGCTGCTGTCAGGTAGGACTCAAACTGAGATGTTCACCTTGGGAATGAAGGAGGCGGGGTTGACCAGGTAAACCTGGAAGGAAAGGGAGGCAGAGGCCGTGCAGAGGCCATGGGGCAGGCAAAGGCTTGGAGCCTTTGAGTCCTTGAAGAAATTCCAAAGGCTCTGTCACCTTCCTGCCCTCCCTCTCCCTGCCTCCTGCTGTTTCCCCTACATGCAGGCTCCGTCCTGCCTCAGGGCCTTTGCATGGCTGTGCCCGCCTACCTGGGCCCTCTTTCCCTACACGCCTGTGTGACTTCCAACCTCTCCGTCAGGTCTCTGCTCAGCTGTCACCTCCTCACGGAGGTGACTACCTTAAAAATCTACCCCCACACCCCCCTCCCATGCTCCCATCTCTTCTTTGCTTCATTTTTCTTGATAGCATCATCTGGTCCGGAACAGATTTCTCCCGTGTATGTTGTTTCTCCCCGACCAGAATGTCAGCGGCAGGAGGCCAGAGACTTTCATCTGTCGTGTTCCCTGCTGTGTGGTCCCCAGTGGCTAGAACGAGCCAGGAAGCACACAGTAGGTGCTTAATAAATACTTGTTAAATAACTTAATCCACTTCTACTCCCCTCATCTCTGAACTCTGCCACGATGGGGGCAGCATCATGTCCTCAGCACTGCCCAGTTAGTAGCACCCAGCACACAGTAGGTGCTCAATAAAGTTAGCTGAACAGATAGGCCGGCCGGGATCAAGATGCACAAGGCTTGTGGAAGACACTGGAGGTTTTGCAGCCCAGGCCGGGCTGCTTCCAGGTGGGGCGCGAGGGTGTGGGTGTGAGCTCGGCACCCGCCGGCCGCCCCTCCGCACGCTGATGTCAGTGTCACCTGTGTGACCAGCCCTGGTGGCAATGACGGAGTGCCACTGGCTGAGGTCGTTCACACACACACACCTCCACCGTCGCTGTCTGGTTTTGCTGTTGTGGATCTTTCCCCATAACACGTCTGACTTTCTTTCTGCCTTTTTTTTTAAAATTGTGTCAAAACACAGACAACATAAAATTCACCATTTTAGCTGTTTTTTAAGTGCACGGCTCAGCGGCATGAAGCCCATTCACGGTGCTGTGCAACCGTCACCACCCTCCATCTCCAGAACTTTCTCGTCTTCCCAAACTGTGACCCTCTGTCCCCAGGAAACATTCACTCCCCGCCCCTTCCCCAGCCCCTGGCACCCACCATCCCACTTCCTGTCTCTGTGGCTCTGACGACTCCAGGGACTTCCTGTGAGCGGAGTCACACGGGATGTGTCCTTCTGTGTCTGGCGTCTCTCACTGAGCACGATGTCCTTAAGGTCCATCCACGCTGTGGCCTGTGCCAGAGCCTTGTCCCTTTTCATGGCTGCATGATATTCCAGCCTGTGGACGGACCACGCCGTGTGTGTCCATCCATCCGTCCGTGGACACTCGGGCTTTGTCCACCTCTTGGCTATTGCGAGCCGTGCTGCTGTGACCATGGCGCACACGTATCTGTCCCACCCGTCTGCTTCTATCTCTCTTGACAACGCCCCGAACAATCTCAGGGACATCAAAGCTCCTTCTCACAACTTCAAGGGAGGATGACGATCAGGAAAATCCTCCAAGAAGAAGAAACACAGGATTTCAGAACCTCTCGGTGGAGAAGAAGAGAAGAAACCCCACCTTTGTTAAGCACCTACCGTATGCCAGGGCCTGGCGTCTTTGGAAATGAAACAACTTGCTCATAGCTGGCGAGTGGCCCAGCCAGGGTTTGGCTCCCAGTCTGTGAGCTGCAGAGAGCACATCCATTCTACTGCCTGCTTGATTGCCTCTGACGACGGCAGGCTCACCACTCCATCACCGATTAGGAAATGAATGAGCAAGATGACCTTAGAGGAAACAAAACGGGGTAGGAAAGAGCAATCCCTTCAAAATTGGGCACAGAGGCAGAGAAGGGGACATTGGTGGGGAACAGCTTCCTAGACAGTGGGAACAGCAAGTGCAAAGGCCCTGTGGCAGGATGTGTTCACTAAGAGGAGGGACGACTGTGAACAGGGAGAATGTGACAGCTCCTCCTACTCAAGTGACATTTGCCTCCTGCCCTCTGGGCCTCAGTTTCCTGTCCATCCCCAAGGACAGGCCCACAGGAACTCGAAGATCCCTGGATTCCCCCACCCCACTTCCCTGTTAGGGGACCAGGATGCCACTTGCCTCATTTGTATATGCAGATGACACCTTGCGGGAGGGGTTTCTGGGACTACCCAGATCGCATCTGGCCTTTCTGGGGGATTTCTGAGATGGAGGAAGCCCTATAATTGCTCTTTAATTTCCACTTACAAATCAGGCAGTGGATACTGCTGCTTATGTCTCTAATCTAATATTTCCCAGGCGCGAGTGTGGCACTTATGGCTCCTGCCAGACACACAGGGTCAGAGGGGCTGCACACAGGGGCGGGTCTCCCCACTGCCTGCCTGACCAAAGGCCTACTGTGTGTCCCAGCCTCGAATATACATCCCCTGTCACGATGAGGGGGGCAGGCAGAGCCATGGAGGAGGGCTCGGGGCAAACTCTGGGGCCAGGCGTCCTGGGTTCGAATCCCTGCCAACCACTCAAAATGTACAAAGTGCTTGGAGCTGTGCCATGCACACAGTAGGTACTTAATAAGTGCTCCTGGGGTTATTATTTCACTGGATACCCCAGCTCCATCCTGGGGGTTGGGTAGGTGGGTGGGTGGCCATGATGATGCCCTGTTTTCCTGAGAAGGAAAGTCAGTATCCCTGGGCTCACTCCCTGTTCAGCTGGGCCTCAGTTTCCCCCTTGATATGATGAGGACAGACCCTGGTGAGCTCTCAGAGCCCCACTCATTCATTCATTCTTTCACTCATTCCACACATTAGTTGGGTGCCTACTGTGTGCCACGCCCTGTTTTAGACCCTGGACACAGATCAGGGCCCCACCCCAGAAAGATGACAACCTGGAAGAGGAAGGAGAAGAAAAACAAGGAAATGGATTCGAGAAATCGCTGGTGGCAAAAAGTCCAGTAAAGCCATCAGAGCAGGGAGAGGGAAGACTAGGAGGGGTGATTATTTAAATGAGGGGAGGTCGGGGAATGTTGGAATTGAGACCTGGAGGAGCTGGAAGGGAGTCACTTGGACATCTATGGGAAGAGGGTTCCAGGCAGAGGAAACAGTAAGTGCAAAGGCCCTGGGGCAGGACAGGCTTGGTACAGAAACTACACACACATAGACGCTGCCTGGCCCTATAGAGTTGTAGCCTGACATTTCAGAATGCAGCTGCCTCCTCTTCCGGGAAGCCCTCCTGGATCCTCCATGAGCTGGAGAAGCGACGGAGGGCGAGTCCATGCCACCAGGCTCCAGGGCACCCAAGCAGGGGGCAGGGAAGAGGTCGAGGAGACCCCACTTCACTGGTCCCAGGTCACAACTCAACTCACTAGCCCTAAGAACCCTCCAATTAGGGGAGCCCTGAGCCCCTGGAATCTCTTCCAGGAACAACAGCACATTACACTTAAGAGCTGGGGTTCAGGCCGGGCATGGTGGCGCACGCCTGTAGTCCCAGCTTCACGGGAGGCTGAGGCAGGAGGATCGCTTGGGCCCAGGAGTTCGAGGCTGCAGTGAGCTATGACAATGCCACTGCACTCCAGCCTGGGTGACAGCAAGGCTCTGTCTCCCCCCAAAAAAAACCTGGGGTTCAAACCTCGCTCCACCATTCCTACCTAGAATGGTGGGGCTGCATAGTCTAGGTGCCTAATATATGCTAGATCCTTATTATAATTATTAATATCTGCACAACAAAGGGCATTCTGGGCAGCAGGCCCAGGGGTGCTGTGTGGCCTCGGGAAAGAGCTACACCCTCTCTGGGCACTGGGCCCCCACATCCTCTCTCAGGAGTTGGAGAGGAGAGTTTGAGCTTGGGGAAGGGTCCACACGAGAGGCCCCCAACCCACCGCGAAGAGGCAGGGGTCACAGATCCCGGAGCGAGGAAGGGTCAGGGCCCAGCCTCCGCCCGTCGCCCCCTCCCTGCCCCCCGGGGCTCCACGGTGAGCTCCGCGGAGCGACCAGCTGGGCGGATTTAGCCGGCGCATCTGCCGCCCGAGCAGCTGCCGCTCTGGGGGGGCAGGAGGGGGATTTGGGACGAGGGAAAAATCTGTCCGAGGAGAATCGCGTCTGCGCGGCCCAGCTGCCGGCTCGGGCTGGGGGGACACCCCGAATAGCCTCGGACCCCGGGCCCCTCCCCCGCCGCGACCGCCCCCACGTGCCTCTGGGGGAGGGGGCGTCGGGGAGGCCCTGACGTCACACGCGGCCTCGGCCAATAGGAGCCGCCTTTTCTGAGTCCCCGGGGGATTCCCTGGACCCAGCCAGGACCAGGGGCGCCACCGAGGAGCGACCACTCCTAACCTGGGCTTAAAGATGGCCCGCACCTGGCTGGGGAAACTGAGGCTGGGGCATATGAGCGACGGGAAGTGACCCAGGCGACCTCTCGGAGCGGCTGCCCACTGGCCTGGCTCCAGCCCGGCCCAGAGAGGGGCAGGGACCGGCGGGTGTCACACAGCGGGGTGGCAGGGCGGGGAGCTCTGCTGGGGGGCGCTCAGGCAGCCGGGCCTCGTTTCCCCGCAGGCGCCGAGCCCAGCCTCACCCCATACCGGGGGGCCCCCGAAAGCCACCTGACCCCGTCTCCAGGTCTCCCAGGGCCCCCTCGGACCCGGGACCGCAGCCCGGGCCACGCAGGGAAGGTGTCGGTGGCCTCGGGCTCCCGCAAAACCCGCCCTGGAGCCCGCTGGGCCGGAGCCGGACTGGAGCGCAGCGTTGCCCACGCGCCCGCCCGGACCGGGAAACTGAGGCCCAGTGGGGCGGGGCTTTTCCTAGAGTCCCGCAGTTAGGAGGCCGCTGCTGGCTCCGGTGACCTCGGGCGAGGCTCTGCCCCTGCCTGGGCCTCCCTGGCGCATCCGGAGGGCGAGCTGTGAACTTCTGCCACCGAACTCCAGGTCAGGGCTCAGACAGGCCGGAGCCCCGGCGGGGGGAGGGAGCAGCCCGGCCTGACCTTGTCCCGGTCCAGGGCATGAAAGACCCATTCATGGCCACAGAAGCCTGGGTGGCAGCTGAGCCGGGCGGCAGGGGTGGGGCCTCCCACAGGGCCTTTGTCCAAGCCTCCCATGCCCTCCCCGCACACCCCTGTTCCCGCTGCTGTGCTCCACCGAACCTGTCTGTGGTCCTTCTACGGCCCCCATATCACCTCCTTGTGGTCCTCCTGGAGCCCCGGCACCAGTACCGGCGCCCTTGTCAACGGAGTTCCGTAGCCACTGGCTTTTGTGTCTCCCAGGATAGACTGCAGGCAGGCGCCACATTTGTCGACTGTGCCCGGGATCCGACACACGACAGGCGCTCAATAAATGTTTGTTGAATGAATGGGTTGCAGAACTGCCCAGCTGGGCACAGCCAAGGCCACAGGCCAGGGAGGGCACGTCAGGGGGTGGGCACAGCACAGGCAGTGGGAGAGGTGACGGTGGGGGGGCTGAAGACCCTGGTTGCCAAGCTGAGCTGCAGGGACTCGGTCCCCTCCCGTGTGGAGCAGGCCTCAGTGTCCCCAAGTGGACAGGGCACGGAAGTTGGGGGCTGGACGCTGGCAGGTGCCGCTGCTGATTTGCCTGGGATGCGGGGGCGGCCCGGAAAGTGGTAAAAGGACCAAAACCGCGGGCAGGAAGGCCTGGCTGCTCTGGGAGGTTGGTGGTCACCAGCATGGCCCCAGCACATGCTCAGCCGGGAGTTCCCCGGGCTGTCTCCACGGGTGCCAGGGAGCCTGCAGGTTGCCCCGGGGCCGGACGTGGCCTGGGGAGCAAGGTTCCAAGTCCTGACCCCCCCCCCCCGCCTGCTGTGTGGCTGGTGGAAAGCCAGTCTGAGCCCCTGGGACTGTTGGGTGCCAAGGAGGGGACCTAGTGGCCCCAGCACACAGTAGGCATGTAAGAAAAGTCACTAAATACATGATAATAAAAGTGTTTATGGAGCACCTACTGTATGTATACCAGAGGTGCCAGGGGGACTGGGACAGCACCCAGCCCAGGGTTGGAGACATACAGGGTCACATGCACGTGGGGGAGATGCTTGCTTGGGACAGAGAGGGACATTGAGGTGTGGAGCTCCCCCACTGAGCTGAATTCACATGGAGGGTCAGGGAGGTTAGCTGAAGGTCTCTTGAAACCTCAGGGCGCTGTCGTGGGGGTCTCAAAGGCAGGGGGCAAGAGTGTTCCCCACGGGTGGGGGGACTGCCGCCCCTAATAAACCCCTTTGTAGGCCCCGCCCCACTGGGCACGGGGCGCCACGGGGACCTCTGTAGCCGGTTTGCTTGGGTTCAAAGCCCTGTCCCACCACTAACTGTAAGACCTCGGACAAGACACCTCCCCGTGCCTCAGTTTCCTCACACATCCAGTGGGTGTTGTCGGATGGGATACCTGTGTGTTGAGAAATGACCCCATATGGCAAGGGGGCGACGGGACCCCGGGGGTCCTGGCACTGCATCAGCCCGTGGTCCCTGTGCTTCTGATTAGGGAAGGGTACTGGCGAAGGAGCAGGGAGTTGGGGCGGCCCAGTCAAGGTCACCACCTGGGCGAAAATAGCAGAGAGACCCTCCCCCCGGGTCTCCCCAAGCCTCCAAGCCCCCTCGCCGAGAGCCACCCGCCCGGCTCCGCGCTCCGCTCCGCGCCGCCGCCGCTCTGGGCCGGGTTTTGCGCGGCTCCAGCCCGGCTTCGGTGGGGCGGTTGCTGGCAAGGGGGGGGCGGAGGTGGCGGAGCCGCGAGTCGCAGCGGCCGCCGCGGCGGGCGGAGGAGATGCGGCCGCGGCGCGCCCCCGGTCCGGCCGCCGCGCAGCGCGCCCCCCGGAGCCGACGCCAGCGCGCGGGGGGCCGGGGCTGAGCCCCCTCCCCCAGCGCAGCGCCGCGGGCCCGGGGGCGGGGAGAGCGCGCGCCCCCAGCCCCCCGCTCCACCCCGGGATGCCCGGCTGAGCCGGCCCGGCCGGGACAGGTGCGCGCACGGCCCCCCCCGCCCGCCACCCGCCGCCCGCGCTCCCTCCCGCGCACTCGCGGCCGCCGCGGCTCGGAGGTAAGCGCCCCGGGGCGTCTGCGCGGGGGGCCGGGGAGGCGCTGCCACGGGGGTGTCTGGCGGGGCGCAGCCGGGGGGCCCGGGCTGTGGGCTGGGGTGGCCGGCTCGGGCGCTGTCGCGGGGCCTGGGGGAGGCCCCGAGGGCCCTGCCACCGGGAGCGGCGGATGGATCGGGCCAGGGAGGGGGCTTGGGGGCGCTGTCTGTGCTCCGCGCAGCTGGGGAGGGGGCTGGCTTCGAGAGGGGGGCGCTGCACGGAGTGGCATCTGGGGGTCCGGCTGCGTCGCTTGGCAGGGGCTGGATTTCGGCCTGGGGCGCTGACCGAGGCTCCATCATGGGGGTGTCCAATAGCACCGCAGCCGGGCGGGGGGGCTCGGCTTGTTGACGGGGGGCCTGCATGTGAGGCTATAATGGGGATTCTGTCGGCACCGCAGCGGCGGAGATTTTGGCCGGGGGGGCCGCAGGAGGCGCAAGGATGGGGGCTCGCGGCTGCGCCGCTGGGGCGCTGGATTTGGGCCCAGTTTGGGGGGGGTCAGGGCCGGCTGGGGGCCTGCGGGCCGGGGCCGGGGGCTGGTGTTGGGGGGCGGGGCCCTGAGAGCTAAGTCGAGGGCGACCCGGGGCTGGTGCGGTGGTCCCGGCACTGTGGGGCCCCTCCGCCCCTCTCCCCGGTCCAGACGCCGCACCTTGGGCGCCCGAGTCCCCTCCGGCCTCCTGCCCGGCCCAGAACGGAACCGGTCCCCGGCCCTGGCGGCGGGGGAGGGGCCGCAGTGGAGGGGGGGAGGAGAAGGCCAGCTAGTCCGGATCGCCCCGCTGCAGTGGGGGCCTGAGGGTTCGGAGCCCCCCAAGAGCTGACAAAGGGACAAAGAAAACGTCTCTCTCCAAGCGCGCTGGGCTGGGTGGGGGGCGCCGAGTGTGGCCCCCCTTCCTGTGGGCGCTGATTGGTCCCCAGGGCGGGGGTCACGTGCCCCCCTGTCCTGCTCTCCGCCTCCGGGCGCCCTCCGAGTTGGGGCACCTCCAAGAGGGGGCGCTAGTGCAGTGAACCCCACCTCTGCCCGGGACCCATAATTGCTAGAGCCAGGAGCGTTTGCAAGAGTCCTGGGGTTGGGGGAGGCAGTCCCAGACCCTCACCCCCGCGTGGCCCTCTGGCTGTCTTTGTGACATTGTCCACCTCAGGTTGTCATCCTTGACCCCCAGACTAAGGCAGAAGTGGGGCTTGGAGTTAGGGGGGCGCTCCCAAGCTTTGGGGGGTCTGGGTTTGGGGTTAAGCGGGAAGGAAGACATGCCCCGCCCCATATGCAAAAGTGCATTTCTTCATATTTTTCTGGGTTCCCTCACCTTGTCAAAAGGTCCAAATTCCCTCTCCAAAATAAAAATTCAGGACCCCTGGGGGACCCCCCACACCCACAGATCCCCCCAGCTGCTTTTCCCACATGCTGGGAGACTCTGTTTCTCCCAGGGCCGGAATTTCTGGATGCATCTGTACAATTGCTTTAAACTCTGTCCAGGCAGAGTAGGGACGGGGTGTGGGGACGTGGCTGGGGGTTCAAGGCTGGGGTCAGGACCTACCCAGGAGGGGGTCCTCAGCTCTCTAGGAAGTTGGCTGGGAGTCTGGTGGCAGCCTGGTGTAAGCCTCATTAAACTGTAGCATGTCCACTCTGAACCGGCCCATTCTTAAAAGTAAATGGGGAAACTGAGACCCCCGGGAGGCAGCTGAAACCCTAGGCCCCTCCCATGCCTCCTCTGCATTCCAGGATGCCCCTAGCCAATGATGGTCGCCGTGGAGTCCCCGCTTCTCCCCTCCCCCTCAGCTCTGGGCTGTGCAGGAATTACACCCTGAGCTTTGAGAGGAGGGGCTTTAGCTGTGTGGCCTCAGGCAGGCCCCTGTCCCTCTCTGGGCTGCAGTGTCTCCAGGAGATGCTTTCTGGTTTTGGGACTTGAGGTGAGGCAGAGAGAGGTCACACAAGACTGTCTTGGATCTGTAACTGCCCCACACTGCCTCCTGCGGTTGTCACCTACCTCTGCAGGGGCTGAGCACCCACGGGTCCTTGTCACCACCTACCTCTGCTTTGAGGTGAGACGGTATCTCCACATGGAGATATTGAGTCACTCCGGAGGGGCCCGTTCCCCTTGGAGCTTACTTAGTCCTTGCCCTTGTCTGATGGGCAAAGAAGGTGCTAGAGATTTGGTTTGGTGTCTGCAGTGGCCTCCCAGGGCTGAGGCAGGAGTCGCTGGGGTTACCTGGGGAGGGGCCTGGAAGATAGAAATCAAACTGTCCTTGGAAAGGTGACCATGACATCAGCCTGCCGGACAGGTGAGCTGAGTCCCCGGGGACTGAAGGATATGCCGGTCACTGCCCATCTCCCAGGAAGGAAGGTGTCCCCAGCTGACCCTGGGTGTGGCCCTGTCCTGTGGGCCCAGTCAGATGATTCTGGAGGGAGAAAATCCCAGGCCAGTCGGTAGGGACAGGTGGGAGCAGGGAAGACTGCCTGGAGGAGGGGGTGCTGGCATCGGGCTTGAAGGGTGAGAAGGATTTGGCCAGGAGGGGAGGGGGACAGGCATTCCTGGTGGAGGGGACAGCAAGGATGGCCATGGAGGGGTACGTTGGGGAAGCCCTGAGTGGCTGCACTATTTTAAATATGGGAGGCAATGACACTGAGACCTGTGGTGGGGGGCAGTGGCCTTGAATGCCAACCTGAGGAGTGAACTTTATTCCAAGGGCAGTAAGGAGCCGTGGAAGGTTCTAGAGCATGGGAGGGACATGAGTAACTTTTCAGACCGGAGCAGCTGCGAGAAAGAGTCAATACCAGCAGAAAGGCTCCTGGAAACTGAGCGTGCTGCTCCAAGGGGTGATGAGCTGCCCATCCCGGGAGGCAGGCAAGGGGAGTTGGACAGCCATCTTTCTGGAATGCTGGGGAAATAATCAGGGTATGGGTCAGACCCAGGTGACCTTCTGGATTTGTTTTCGATTTCCAGGTGTAGTAGGTTTTCCGAACGTCTGTGATGTTTAAGAGACCGTGAGTCTGAAACTCTGAGCCTTTTTAAGGGGCTGTGGGTTCTCGGGCTTGGCTTCCTCCAAGACCCAGGTGGGATTCATTGGGCTGTGGCTTTCTCTTGGCCACTGTGTGCCTCGCCCCCTCGCTGCCTTCGTGTAGCATCAGTGGGACAACTGAGGCGCGACGCAGCCTGGGACACGGGCCCTACTGCCTGCCCCACGACCTGTGGCTGAATGATCCCGGAACAGACCCGGGAACAGACCCCGTCCTAGACGCCTCCACCGTCGCCAACGGTGCGGGCTTGGCTGCCGGAGCTGGGGTCCGGTGTGCGGCGGGGCTGAGCCACATCAGTCCCTGTCATCACAGTCCCACATCGCCTCCCCTCCCGGGATGTCCGATGAAGTGGCAGGCGTTAGAACGACCCAAGG
This sequence comes from Lepilemur ruficaudatus, assembly GCA_963574885.1. Lineage (NCBI taxonomy): Eukaryota > Metazoa > Chordata > Mammalia > Primates > Lepilemuridae > Lepilemur > Lepilemur ruficaudatus. The sequence continues at coordinate 15,636 of CAUYRT010018342.1, read as the reverse complement.
AAGTGGCTTGGGAGGCTGGAGACCCCTGTTATGGCCCTCTGGGCAGAGACATGGAGCCCCCACTAGCCACCCTCCATGCCCCTTCCCCATCTGGCCCCAGGGTTCAAAGGGGGCCGCCCAGGGCCTGCTGGGAGGTCGGCCTGGTCTGATGAGGACTACATTTCCCAGGATGCACCATGGCCCGACTAAGCCCTTCTTCCAAAGGAAGGCACTTCCCGAATACAGGAGCCCCGAGGAGGATTGTGGGTTCTCAGGTGGGCCTGGTTCAGGGCAGACAGGGTGATCGGTCAGTCAGTCATTCAACAAATATTGCCAGTACCCGCTGTGTGCCGGGCCCTGTGCTGGGTGATGCTGGGATCCCAGAGAAGGAACTTCAGCTCCAGTGTCTAGTTGGCCCTCAAGGGGCTTCTAGGCTAGGGGAGGGGAAACAGAGGCAGACACTGGCCCTCTATGCTACATGGGGTCAGGGCAGAGGCAGGGGGAGCAACTGGGGCAGGGAAAAGCTGGGCTGTGCCACATGGATCAGGAGAGATACACTGAGAAAGGCCATTGCAACTAGGGCCATGACGGATGTGTAGGAGTTCACTAGAGGAGGATACATGTTTTCTGATAGCTGTATAAGAACCTCCTCCCTTCTGTGGGTCCTGGCTCCTCCCTTCCACGGAGGCCAAGGAGTCAGAGCCACTGGGGCAGTTAAGATAACCACTCTGCACTCTTGCCCTTAACGAGAGCCACGGCAAATCAGACTCCCTTGAGTTGGAATCCATGTCTTCATTTACTCACTCACTCATATGCCCTCTCTGAGCCTCAGTTTCCCCATCTGTAAAACAGGGGTGCTATTCTGTCTCCCGTTGGGTTGATCATTTAAACAAGTGGATGCAGGCTCTGATCTCATTTGGAGCTGGCGGGGGCGGGGGCTGTTTGCTCTTATTTGTTGACCAATGTTTCATGAGCACCTACCATGTGCCAGGTGCTGGGGACCTAGCAATGGCCAAGGCCGACGGCGTGTCCTGCCCTTGTCAAATTCACAGCCAAGTGGGGACAGGGACACTAACTAGAGAAATACATCAGGCAAATCAAGTACAATCCGCGCCCTGAGACAGCAATACGGGATGAAGTGGCTGGGAGGGGCAGGGCTGTTTTAGCTGAGGGTGTCACTGAGGAGGTGACATTTGAGCTGAGACCTGGCAGATGAGAGGCAGACTGTCATGCAAAGATCTGGAGGAGCAGCAATCTTGGCAGAGGCACAGCCCGTGCAAAGGCCCTGGGGCAGGATGGCGCCTGTCGTGTGGGAGGCACAGTGAGGAGGCCCATGTGGCTGGAAGAGCCTCTCCCACCTTCCCAACTGGGCTAAATCATGTACTTCTTATCAGGGCTTGGTACACAGTAGGTACTCCATAAATATTTGCTGTTATTCCCCCTTTGAAGGTCTGAGCCCCAAATTCCCTGAGGCACCCCATAAACCAGGGGGCCCTGCCCCTCGACATTCTTCTCCACCGTTGGACAGTTCTCACGCCCCCATCCCCCGAGCGCTGACGTCACTCTGCCAGCCTCTCCAGCCATTCCTGAGCCCTGACTCACCAGGGCTTGTGGTCCCCTCTGACCCCAGGGTCTTTCCCTTGGGACCTATTTCCCGCCTTTGTCTTCTTCAAGTTCATTCGCCAGGTCTTCCCTTTCCCAGCAGCACTTGGCACCCCCGTCTGCCTCCCCCTCCCGGCCTCTCATTCTGCTCCTGTCCCACTGGGCGACCCCCGTGTCGTCCTGGACGTGGCTTCTGGGGTGGGGCAGTGGCTGGGGAAGTTCTGGGAGACGGATTCCGGAACCCCTAGTTGGCAGGGGCAGGGCTTCCCGTCTTCTGCCCCTAGATCAAAGCCGGGGGCTGTCTCTCTTTCTGTCCTCCCTATAAGAGAGCCTGACCCTCCTCTGTCCCCCCAAAACCAGGCCGCAGGCCCGGCTCCTCTGTATGTGCTGCAGACCTGTGTCCCCAGGGAATCTGTGGGTGCCTGACACCCATCCCATCCCTGATTCCCTCGGATCCCCCGGCCCCCCGGAGCTGCCCCTCCCGGGCCCTCTACCCCCTGGGCATAAATGACACTTTAGTTTCCTCTGCGTGGTCGTTGCAACCCCGCCCTCCAACTGCTAATTACAAGTCACTGCTTCTGAATTGGCTCCTGGCGGCTTAATTTCCAAACAGTGATTAAAATTAATTATCCGGGAGCCCCTCCCACACCGCCTGCCTGGACCAGGAGCCCTGGGGACCCATCCCCACACCCACTTGAGGTCCAGCCTCTGCCACCTGGTCTCACCCCTCTGGTTTCCTGAGTGGCCTGGGGACAGGGACAGCCACTCTCGGTTTTCTGTAAAATATTTGGGCTGTGCCACCCTCGCAGGCAAATGACGCATTGGGAGCGCCCGGGAAAGGGCGGGCAGAGGCAGTACAGCCTGTGACTCCCAGCTTGGCCTGCCCGTGCTGTGCAACCTCAGCCAAGTGGCTTACCCTCTCTGAGCTTCCACTTTTCCATCTGCGGGTGGGGATGGGGGACCACGCGGGCACGAAGTGACTTCACACGTGTGAAGAGCTTGGCACCGCACCTGGTGTGCAGTAGGTAGGGCCTTCCTAAATCTCGCCTTAAATCCCTGCCCTCCTGGGCTGCCGTGAATCGGGCGTGGAAGGCAGCTCTGAGCGGCATCCTCTTCAAAAGAGAGGCTCAGCATTAATTGAGCGCTTACTGCATGCCGGGCTCTGTGTCACGCCCTGTACACACAGGCTCCCCAGGCCTATTGGCACACAGTAGGTACGCAAGAAGTCTGGAACGAACGTGTCCCTGTGACTATTTTATAAGTGGGGGCTCCTCCCGGGACACTGATTCAGCCGGGATTTCTTGAGCACCTACTGTGTGCCGGGCCTCGTACGTGCTGGGGACACACACGGCGGTGACCCCCCTTCCCCCAGGGAGCCAATGCTCTCATCCCCGTTATCCAGAGGCAGAAACAAGCCCAGAGAGGGAAGAGTCCGACCCAAGACTGCACAGCAGTCAAGACAGTTAATTAAGCATCTGTGAGGCGGTGCTGGTTTACCCCTCATGAGAACCCGAGGAGGGGGTCATCTTGCTCGGTTCCCTGATGGGGAAACTGAGGCTGTGCGAGCTGTGGACTCAGCAAGGACAGTCAGGAACGGATGGGGACTCGTCAGCTGCCTCCCGGGCTGGGCAGGGATGAGTTAACCGGCATCTGGCGGGCGTTGAGGGACACGGGGCCCCTCCCCTCTGCCCCCCGAATGCCCCGAGGGACCCCAGGGACTCCCCCTGGCCTCTCTGCCAAGTTCCTAGACAGCCCTGAGCCCGGCCGGGCTTCCACGGGCGTGAGCGAGGCAGCTGGAGGAGGCAGCTGAAAGCAGAGCCCGTAACCAGACCTGGGTGGCACAGGGGCCAGGCCGCCCCGTCGGGTTACTCGATCCCCCTAGGGACGCTGGCCCTGGAGCCGGGAACCCGGGGCGGCCAGGGCCTAGATGGAGCTGCTTCTGCGGAGCGGAGCGGGAGACAGGTGTCCCGCCCCCAGCCCCGCTGCCTGTGGCAGATGGAGAAATGGCGGCTCCAAGCCTGCCTCAGATCCCTGAGTCCCTAATCACGGTACAAGGAGGCCCAGAGAGGCCGAGCTGCTGGCCTAAGGCCACACAGCAAGGCGGTTTAACATAAAGCAGATGCGTGCGCACCAGACCCCGTTCTGGTGCCTTCTTTTATGGGCAAGAAAATCGAGGCTCCGGCTGGTCTCGGTGGCTCACGCCTGTAATCCCAGCACTCTGGGAGGCTGAGGTGGGAGGATCGCTTGAGGCCGGGAGTTTGAGACCAGCCTGGACAACACAGCAAAACCCCCATCTCTACAAAAAATAGAAAAATTAGCTGGGCATGGTGGCGCATGCCTGTAGTCCCAGCTACTCGGGAGGCTGAGGCAGGAGGATCGCTTGAGCCCAGGAGTTAGAGGTTGCTGTGAGCTATGATGACACCACTGCACTCCAGCCTGGGTTACAGAGTGAGACCCTGTCTCAAAAAAAAAAAAAAAAATGAGGATCAACATCTCCTCTGGAAAAGGCGGCGACCCCGCGGGTCCCTTCTGCGACGTGCCTGCCTCCCCACCCGCCTACAGCCTCCAATACCAAACTGGCACCTGGTTGATATTTTTCTCAATAAGAACGATGGCAGTAATAATAATTTTGCCAAGCGACGCCTGCTGAGAGCTGCCGTGTGCCGCTGGCCACACGGGCCTGCCGGGCCCTCGGAACGTGGCCGTCCCGAATCGCGGGAAGGAAGCGTGACGTTCACCCTGGCTTCCAAAGATCCCGTTTTCAGTGTGAAAAGCAGAATGTGAAACGTCCAGGATCGGGAGGGGACGCGGCAGCGTTTGGGGCTGTCGGGTCAAGTAGAACAAGGTATCAAGTCGCATTTAACCTGCTGCTTTCCTCCAGGCTGTGTGCGTGGGGTCTCTGTGCGATGGCGTCGGCCTAGATTGTGTCCTGTCTTCCTCAGTCGCAACGCTCTAGGGTTCGGATTCTACTCATGACAGTTTACAGCTGGGGAAACTGAGGCCGGGAAGGGGGAGGTGACGCTCTGTTGGTCAGGCGGCTGATAAGAGGCAGAGCCGGGATTTGAACCCGGGCTGTGCGGGTCTGGAGCCAAAGCTCTCAACCCCAGGGCTCCACAGCTGGCCATGTCGTCTGGGTGGGCCTCAGTTTCCCCAGCTGGCCGGCGAGGTTGGGCTGGACGGGGCGGGGAGGTGGGTGGACGCAGTTAACCGGGGGCCTCAGAAATGGTTTGACAGCCAGAAAGCCTGGCACGCGGGGACAGGGACCCAGGTGGCCACTTTCTGGGGGGGGTGTGTACACGCTCGGCTGGACACGCATGCACACACGTGTGCACACGCAGGCATGTTGCAGGGGGGGCGGGAAACGTCGCGGTGGGGGGCAGATCTGGGTTCATTCAACTCCCGATGCTGATGATTCGTTCTTGATGTACGAGCAATTATTGAGCACCGACAGCATGCTGGACCCTGCAGGGATGTGTCATTGGCCAAGACACAGCCAGCGCTGTGGTCCCTGGGCTCACAGACCCAGGTGGGCCCTGAACAGGCTGACGGACAGGGGGTTGTTATATCTGGAGGGGTCCTCGAGCCACGCTGAGCTTTCCAGACTCTGCCACCGTGCGGATCTTTGCAAGGTCCTGCTCAGACGCGGGCTCCGGTGGACGGGTGTGGGACACCAGGTCCTGCGTTTCTAACAGTCGTGCTGATGCCGCTGGTTCAGGGACCAAGTTTGGAGAAGAGTCGAAAGCACAGAACTCGGGCTCTGAGGGTGTTAAGCAGCTGTGGGGTGACACAGGGGGGTCAAGAGGGGACCTCTCTGAGAAGGTGGCGACTTTTCAGCAGAGACCTGAAGTGAGAAAGTAAGTTACCTGCATAACTGTGCAAAGGCCTTGCCGGGCAGGGGGAACAGCCCGTGCAAAAGCCCTGAGGCAGAGTGAGCAGAGTGGAGGGCAAGGAGGGGACAGGGCAGGTCATGCAGGGCCTGGTGGGCCTCAGGGAGGACTTGGGCTTTGACCCCAAGGAAGGTGGGAGCCATGGAGAACTGTGGGCAGAGGAGAGACAGGCCCTGACTCAGGTACTCACAGGCACCCTCTGGTGGCTGCTGCGGGGAGGACAGACTTCGGGGAGGGGCGAGATCAGGAGCCGGGGACCAGGGCAGAGGGGACAGCAGAGGTCCAGGCCAGCCACCACGGGGCTACCAGCCAGGGTGTGGGCTGGGAGGCCTAGAGAATTCCGGATAAATCCGAGGGCAGCGGCCACAGACTTGCGGATGCGGGTGTCAGATGTGAGGTTGCTGGAACCGGCCGGGAGAGGGGAGCTGGGGACGGACCCCCAGGTGTGGCCTGGGCCATCAGCCCGGACTCTCCCAGGTTTGAGTTATGGACACAGCGCGGTGCCAGCCAACGTCCCAGCAGCTTTTTGTTTTATTTGTCGTTTGTTTTGGAACCTGCGAGCTGGTCCTAAAATCTACCCCGGAGCGCCGGGCTGGACGGGAGGCGGGAGGAGCGTGCAGGAGGAAATCCACATGGATGATGACAGGGCCATAGTAACCGAGGCCGTGTGGCCCTGGAGAGGAAGGGGGGCCCGGCGTGGTCAAGGGGAAGACCTTGTGGGACCCCTGCGTGGTAGCTGGGCCCCAAGTCTGGAGCTGGGGAGGCCCTGGGCTGTAGACAGGACTGTGGGCGCGTCGGGTGTGGACGGGCTTTGGGGTTTAGAGCCCCAGGAGTGGACCAGGGTCCCAGAGAGGTGGGAGCTCCCAGGAAGGGGACACGTAGTAGGGTGACCTTGAGGAAGCTTCCATCCCAGAGCCTCAAGCCTCAGTTTCCCCATCTGTGCAGTGGGATGGCGTGCAGAGTGGGAGCGGCAGTTACAGGTCAGGAAGAGGGGCCCCGCCACGGTGTGAGATTTTGTGACCGGCTGTCCCACCGCGTCTGGCCCCCGTGGCACGAAGGCATGTCCCCAGGGCTGCAGGGAGGTGCCCCCTCCCCCACGGCACGCAGACACATGGGTGCCTGGATGTCCCAGAAAAACCTGCGTGCTGCAGGGGGCACACGCCGGCCACACGGCTCCCCCGTGCCTGGCCCCGGGTGGCGGCTCCCTGTGGCCAGGTGCTGGACAGCCCCAGCCTGGCAGGTGGTGGGGCCGCTTCCGGGCAGGCGGGCGCCGGGCGGCTGCTGGCAGGGGCGCCTCGAGTTTCACGGAGAGAAACAGATGGTCTTGGGGTGGGGGAGGCAGCCAGGCCTCGGGTAACCCCAGATCAAGGGGAAAATGAAGCCAGGTATCAGGGTTGGGTCTGAAGGTGGTCTAGACTCCCCCCCTCCAAAATTGCATTTTTTTAAATTTTTTGTTTTTTAGAGACAGGGTCTCGCTCTGTCGCCTAGGCTGGAGTACAATGGCATCATCACAGCTCACTGCAGCCTCCAACTCCTGGGCTCTCCCCGCTCAGCCTCCCGAGTAGCTGGGACCACAGGCGCCACCAATCCCAGCTAATTTTTCTATTTTTTGTAGAGATGGGGTCTCCTGTGTTGCCCAGGCTGCTCTCAAACTCCTGGCCTTAAGCAATCCTCGGCCTCCCAGAGTGCTGGGATTACAGGCGGGAGCCACCGCACCCAGCGCAGTTCTGCACTATCATCCAAATAAATAAAACTGAGAAGGCTCCAGTTTCGGCCCTGCTGCTCCCTGACTCTGGGCAAATGATTTCACCTATCTGTGCCTCAGTTTCCCTATCTGTATAAGGGGCCTGTTTAGAGCATCCACCCCTTGCGAGGTGGAGTGCTGTGCAGATTAAATGAGTTAATTTAAGTACCCAAGACAATGCCTGGCTCATCACAAGTGCTTTGTTATTTATTGAGCTCTTACTGGATACGGGGCTCAGTGCTGGGTGCTGGGAACACAGTCGAGCGGACAGGACAGACCCAGCCCTGCCGTCCCAGGGCTCACAGCCCCGTGGGGACAAGGACAGTTAGCCAGGCAACTACAAGACAAGGGGAGCAGGGCGCTCACGGGGGACACACAGACACTGTGGGTGGCTGGGGGCGATCCCTGCCCAGCCTTGGGGCTGATCTGGGAAGGCTTCCTGGAGGAGGCGTCTGAGACCCAAAGGTTGTGTTCCCCAGGTGCCAGGCAGAGGGAACAGCATGTGCATGTGCAGATGCCCAGAGGTGGGGACAGAAGGGAAGGGATGAGCTGGGACCTTGTTTCAAGGGCGCTGGGGAGCTATAGAAGGGTTTAGAGCAGCATCTCTCAACTGGAGTGCTTCTGCCTCCAGGGGACACTTGGACGTGTCTGGATGGTTGTCATGACTTGGGGGCGCTCCTGGCTTGGAGCAGGTGCAGCACCCAGGACGGCCACACCGGACTTGAATTCTAGAAAGGTCCCTTTGCTACCGAGAGGAAGATGTGTTGCTCGTGGGGCCGTCCCCAGATTGAGGACCTGGCAGGAGAAGCAGGTTGCAGGCAAGACCAGAGCCCAGTTGAGATCGCAGGGGCCCTAGGGGTGGCTTCTGGGGGCTGGAGGTGGCTGGTGACAGAGGGATGAAGGGAACTCCCTTCCCGGCCTTGAGTGGCTGCATTGTCCCAAAGCTAAGAAAACCAGGAGGAAAAAGTAGCCACGAGGTCCCATCCGGGCCTGGGGCCTCAGTCTGCCCGTCTGTGAACTGGGTATTAAAGTCACAGCTGGCCTCACGGGGTTGTGGGTGAGTGAGTGGGGCGCTGGGCTCGCTGCGGCTGCCATTTCCTCTCTGGCGGGGCAACGGCCCTGGAACCCGACCCTCAGTTTCCCTGTCTGCAAAATGGGCTTAATGTCACACCAACCCCACAGAGCCATTGGTGGGTTCCAGAAAGTCATTTCCAGAAATTATCCAGCCCAGTCCCTGCGACTTAATAAGCCACCACCACCAACAACAATAATGTGAGCATTTATTGAGCACCTACTGTGTGCCCGGTGCTGTGCCATTTAATACTACTCACCACAAGTCTATGAGGTCAGTACCACTACCATGCCCATTTTACAGGTGAGGAACTGAGGCCCAGAGAGGGAGAGTGACCTGTCCAAGGTCACACAGCATGTAGGTGGCAGAGCTGGGATTCGAACCCTTGCAGCCTGGCTCTGGCGCCCCTCCCCCAGCCACAATGCTGCATGGCCGATGAAAGCTGTTATTTTAAAGTTTCTTTAGTTCAATATTCCGATAAAAGGCATACCTGCTCGGACCCACTGGGATAGCTACCATCAAAACACCGAGCGAACAGGTGTTGGCGAGGATGCGGAGAAACTGGAACGCTTGCGCACTCCATGGAAATGTGGCGGGGCGCAGCCGCGGCAGAAAACAGCGTGGCAGTTCCCGAAACAATCAAAAATAGAATTACCGCCTGATCCAGCAGTGCTGCTTCTGGGTACGTACACAAAGGAATTGGAAGCAGGGACTCAAAGAAATATTTTTATGCCCGTGTTCGTAGCAGCCTTGTTCACAACAGCCAAAAGGTGGAAGCAACCCAGGTGTCCGTGGATGGACGAGCAGCGACACACAGTGTGGCTCGTCCGCACGCTGGAATGTTATTTAGCCTTAAAAAGGAAGGGACCCGGGCGCCGTGGCTCACGCCTGTAATCCCAGCATGTTGGGAGGCCAAGGCCAGAGGATCACTGGAGGCCAGGAGTTCGCGACCAGCCTGGGCAACATAGCAAGATCCCATCTCTACAAAAATTAGCCAGTCGTGGTGGCACATGCCTGTAGTCCCAGCTACCTAGGAGGCTGAGGCGGGAGGATCGCTTGAGCCCCGGAGTTGGAGGCTGTAGTGAGCTGTGATGATGCCGCTGCACTCCAGCCTGGGCCACAGAGCGAGACCCTGTCTCAAAAAACAAAACAAAACAAATGAAAAGAAAACACCAAAAAAAAAAAAAAAAAAAAAGGAAAGAAAAGAAAAGAAAGAAAAGGGAGAAAGGAAGCTCTGACACAGGCCACAGCGTGGAGGGACCTTGAGGACATCGTGCTCAGTGAGAGACGTCAGACACAGAAGGACACACCCGGTGTGGTCCCACTCACAGGTGGTCCCTGGAGTCGTCAGATCCACTGAGACAGGAAGTGGGATGGTGGGTGCCAGGGGCTGGGGCGGGGGCAGGGAGTGAGTGTTTCATGGGGACAGAGCTGCAGTTTGGGAAGACGAGAAAGTTCTGGAAGTGGAGGGTGGTGATGGCTGCACAGCAGTGCGAATGCGCTTCATGCTGCTGAGCTGTGCGCTGAAAAATGGTTAAAATGGCAAATCTCACTCTGCATATCTTGTCATGTGCATTTAAAAACGGCAGGGGGCAGACGACAGCGCTCAGCAGGGGTTCTTGGGGAGGGTCCGGCAGGCAGCGGTGGGGTCAAAGGTCAGGGGCTGTGCCAGCCCGGCAGAGCAGGGGACCCGGACTCCGGGGTCACTATGAGCCGCGGGAGGCTTCGGGGCGGGGGAGGAGCCGGGGAAGGAAACCCGTAAGGAAGCAGAGCCGTGCCCCGAACACACGTGGGATCCGGGCGCGCTCTGAGTCACAAATCCTGGAAGCTCGGGGTCGTGGAGAGGAAGCCCTGCCGGGCTACGCAAGGCCTTCCTGTTTTCAGGCCCTTGGGTGTCCGTCCAGTGGCAGCCACTCCGCGGGGCCCGCGTCCCGAATGACACCTCCAGAGGCTTGCCACCCCCGAGCCCAAGGCCCCGGGCAGGGCTGGGAGATGTTCCTGCTGCCCAGATGGGGAAACTGAGGCACGGGGCTTGCTCGAGACATCCCAGAGCGACGAGGCTGCTGAGATTGTCATCCGGGGCCTCCGGGGCCTGGACTGCACCCCTTTCTGGTAGGGGAGTGTGGGCTGAATCTCGGAGGGGGAGTTCTGCTCATCGTTTATTGCTTGGGGTCGGGTATGGAGGTCTCTATGCCACACATCCGGAAGGTGCTGGAAGGTGGGGCGAAGTTCCTTTGAATGAGAGCAGGAACCAGGCCTCCTAGAGAGGAAGTGAGGCGCCTGTCACAGGGGTATTCAAGCAGGGGAAGGAAGCCTGACCTCCCCAGCCCTCCGAGCCCCCGCCAGCTGGAATGATTTGTAATTCTTAGGCCTGCAGCTCCCGGCTTGCGGCTTATAAAACACCAAGCGTCTTTGAGTCTTTTTTTATTTCTTTGAGCCTTTGAGTGTAAGGTTTTCGCGTTTCAATACTAAGAATTCTTATACCTGTGTTTTGAGATCGGATTTTTAAATACATGGTTTAAGACGTAGCCGTTATTGTGAGTCTTGGATTACCTAACGCATTTTTGTTTGAAGTCGTTTGTTTCCCTGGCCTGCACTCACACGTGGCCTTAAAGTTGTTGTCGTAATTAAATAAGTACTGGCCGTGCACAGTTATTATTATTAGTGCCATTATTGTTATTTTTATTATTATAACACTGGGGAGTTTTTCCTGGGACTCGGAGGACTCGGCAGCGGCTCGCGCGCGCCCTCTGCCGGCAGGAGGCGGGACTGCGGCTCGCGCCGCTCACCCCGCCGGCCCCTAGCCCGCAGGTGTCACCTGCCGCTGCCTGGCCCTCGCCATGCGGACCCCGCGAACGCCCCTTCCCCGCCCGGCCCTGCTGCTCCTGCTGCTACTCCTGGGGGGCGCCCACGGCCTCTTTCCCGAGGAGCCGCCGCCGCTCAGTGTGGCCCCCAGGGACTGTGAGTCTCGGGTCCCCGGGGGAGGGGGGCGTTGGGGGGAGTCCCGTGGGAGGGTCTGCTGTCCCTCCCCCCATGCTCCCCCGGGGGCTCACCAGGCCAGGAGCCATCTCTATCTAGGTGGGTCATGACCTCGGGCCACCCCCTCAAACCCCTTCCCATTGTCCTCCCCCCAGACCTGAACCACTACCCCGTGTTCGTGGGCAGCGGGCCTGGACGCCTGAGCCCCACGGAGGGTGCTGACGACCTCAACATCCAGCGTGTTCTGCGGGTCAACAGGACGCTGTTCATTGGGGACAGGTACGGGAGGCACAGAGAGGGCAGGACTTGGGCTTCACCCCCAAGGAAGGTGGGAGTCATGGAGGGCTGTAGGCTCTGACTCAGGTGCTCACGGGCGTTCTCTGGTGGCTGCTGTGGGGAGGACAGGCTGTGGGGCTGCAGGTGAGCGCCGGGAACCAGGCCCCTGAAGCCACACAGGGGAGGAGAGGGAGAGGTGAAGGACCCTCCCGACTTGTGGGCTGAACCCCTGGAAGGATGGAGCTGCCCTCAGCTGAGATTTGGAGCAGTTTTGGGGCCCGGTCAGTCCCAGAGCGGCCGTGTTGAGTGTGAGACCCCAGGGGTCCCTGAAGTGGGAACATTCAGGGGCAAGCCCAGGCTGGATACCTAAGAGACAGGACTGGGGGTGTCATCGGGGTGCAGAGGGCACTTCGAACCCAAGAGTGACCGAGGTCGTCCAGGAGGGGCGGGGGTGGAGGAGGGAGGAGGCACCGGCCTGGGGCCCACAACAGTGACAGAGGCAGACCCAGGAGGGTCCCAGAGAGGTGGGAGGGAAGCCGGGAGAGTGTGGGGTCCGGGGCCTGCCTGAGGACGGTGTTCCCGGGAAGAGGGGGGCCCGGCAGGGTCAGATGCTCTGGAGAGGATGAGGATGGGGAAGTGACCGCTGGACTTGACCGCATGAGGTCACCAGTGACCTTGAGCAGGGCAGCTTCCTCGGCAGGGAGGGGAGCGGGGAGCCTGGTGGGTGGCTGGGAGGGCTGAGGGGGCCTAATGTAGGGTCGCGTTGGGTGCAGGGCCCCAGGCCTGGGGCTCGTGAGTGAGCAGCGTGTGGGAGCTCGAGGGGCCTGGGGAGTGGTAGGCGGGGTTTGCTTAGCAGTGGAGCTGCTGGTGTTAGAAGCTTCCGCGTGTTCCCACCTGTTACCTATTGGACAGGTTGGAAGAGGGTAGGGGTGGCGGAGGTCCCCCCTAATCTCATTCACTAGGCCCCTACCCCCCAGGGACAACCTGTACCGGGTGGAGCTGGAGCCCCCTATGTCCACGGAGCTGCGCTACCAGCGGGTGAGGAAGGGGCGCAGGCGACAGGGGAGGGGCAGGACCTGGAATCCCACCGTGGGGGGGAGCCCACGCTGCTCTGGGGAGCCGGGTGGATTCAGCGCTGCCCCAGGGGGCTGGGGTCAGATGGGAGGTTCCTGGGGCTTTCGGGGACCCTGAGGCCCCCTCACCAGCTCTCTCTGCGCCCCGCAGAAGCTGACCTGGCGATCTAACCCGAGCGACATCGACGTGTGTCGCATGAAAGGCAAGCAGGAGGTGAGTGGGTCCTGGCCCCGCCCCCACCGGCCCTGGCGCCGCCCCCGCCCCGCGCCGCGACTCTCAGCCCGGGCCACGCCCACACCGTGGCCACGCCCACACTGCCTCTCGCCTGTCCCCCGCCAGGGCGAGTGTCGAAACTTCGTAAAGGTGCTGCTGCTTCGCGACGAGTCTACGCTCTTCGTGTGCGGCTCCAACGCCTTCAACCCGGTGTGCGCCAACTACAGCGTGAGTCCCCGCCGCGCGGGCGCAACCTCCCCCGGCCAGGGCCTCTCCCCAGCCGGTGTCACCTCCTGCAGGGAGCCTTGCTGGATGTGCCCTCCCTGCCTTGAGCTCAAGAGAGGTCAGCGGTTTCCAAAAGGGTCAGGAATGAGCCAGTTACAGAACTAACGAGAATCAACTCTCTTTTTTCTCTCTTTCTGAGACAAGGTCACCAGCCGGTCACCCAGACTGGACTGCAGTGGCACAATCATAGCTCACTGCAGGCCTCCAACTCCTGGGCTCAAGCGATCCTCCTGGCTCAGCCTCCTGAATAGATACAGGCGCGCCACTACGCCCGGCTAATTTTTCTATTCTTTGTAGAGACAGGGTCTTGCTATGTTGTCCAGGCTGGTCTTAAACTCCTGGTCTCAAGCTGTCCTCCCGCCTCGGCCTCCCAAAGTGCTAGGATTATAAGCATGAGCCACCTTGCCCAGCCACAACTCTCAGACACATTTACAGATAAGTAAACTGAGGCCCAGAGAGGTCAAGTACATGGCCACAGTCACACAGTTATCCATGGTACAGCCAGGACTGCCCCTGGAGTGGGGGACTGGGGGAGCCAGGGGCTTCCAGGCATGGCCAGGAGATCTGTCACTTAACACTCTTCCTCCTTGCAGATAGACACCCTGCAGCCTCTCGGAGACAACATCAGCGGCATGGCCCGTTGCCCGTATGACCCCAAACACGCCAACGTCGCCCTGTTCTCTGGTGAGTCACCTCTGCCACTGTGTCTGGTCAGCCCCTGCCCTGCACAGGGCCTGGCATTTTCCACTCTCAGAGTCTGGGTCATTGAGAAGGCAGCTGGGCAACCACTTGTCCCACTGTGAAATAGGCAGAATCTCAGCCCAGGTTTGGGGCTCAGCTGGTATTAAGTTTCAGCCAGAGTCTGGGGCTTTGTCAGGGACAGGGCTTGGATGGGATCGGGGCTCTGCCTGGACACAGGGGCCCCCTTGGGCTCAGGACTTGGGCTTGGAAAAACGAGTTTGCACCCCCCACCCAGCCCTTGGCCTCTACAATCTCATCTCCTGCCTACCTTCCCCCTCCCCATCCAGACGGGATGCTCTTCACCGCCACCGTTACCGACTTCCTCGCCATCGACGCTGTCATCTACCGCAGCCTTGGGGACCGGCCCACCCTGCGCACTGTGAAACACGACTCCAAGTGGTTCAAAGGTGAGGCCCAGAGGGCAGTGGGCCCAGTCCTGGCAGGGCTGGCATTCGTCGAGTCCCCCCACCAGAATAAGAGTTCCAGAGAAGCTGGCGAGGGGGCTTCTGCCTAATTTTTGGAATCTATTGACCTCTTGGAACATAAAGCTAGAGGGATGGTTTCAGTTGGATCTAAAGTAGAACCTGCTGGAAGTGGGTGGCTCTGGAAGCCTGAAATGGAACGATGGCAGGGGTATAACAGGAACTTGGCTCTTCAACACGAGGGAGGAAGGTGACAAAAAAATAGTAGATGTTGCCATTTGTGGGGAGTAGACATGGCGATTTTAGGCTCTGACCTCCCTTTGCCCCCCAAAATAACCCAAACTTTGAGTCTGTTTCATTTTGCCTGGGTAACCAGCCCACGTCCCCCCTTCACCGTAAAAGCTGACGAGTTCTATGCCCCAGAACTGCCTTGTCACATCAGGGGCTGCGTTCTGACCCCTCTTGTCCCGCAGAGCCATACTTTGTCCATGCGGTGGAGTGGGGCAGCCACGTCTACTTCTTCTTCCGGGAGATCGCGATGGAGTTTAACTACCTGGAGAAGGTGAGGCCCATGCGGTGGGGCACGCAGGGCAGGGGCTCCGATCGTGGGAAGGGGAACCCACGGTGGGTCCACGGGTCTCCACCTGGGGTGAGAGGGCCCCACCCTCCTCCTCTGGTCCTCAGGGCCTCCCCTCCAGTGGGGAGCTCCCCTCCAGTGGGGACCAGGCCCCAAGGCGGAAGGCACATACGGAGTGGCCTTGGTGCACTCAGCCCTGGTGGGGGACACCAGCGTAGGTGAGATATGCCCTGGGGCTGTTGCGTCTCCGCTGTCCACCCACCCAGCTACCGCCCTTCATCTGCTGCTCGCCTGTCACCTGCTCAGCCTCCCATATGTCCATCTGTCCATCTGCCCACCCTTCCAACTACCCACCAGCCACCCAGCTGTCTACTGATCCCTACACCCACCCATCCATCCATCATCTACCCATCCACCCACCCACCCATCCATCCATCCACCCATTCACCCACCCACCCATCCATCCACCCACCCATCCATCCACCCCATCCACCCATCCATCCATCCACCCACCCATCCATCCACCCATCCACCCACCCATCCATCCATCCATCCACCCATGCACCCATCCATCCATTCACCCACCCACCCATCCATCCACCCACCCATCCATCCACCCCATCACCCACCCACCCATCCATCCATCCACCCACCCATCCATCCATCCACCCATCCATCCATCCATCCATCCACCCACCCATCCATCCACCCACCCATCCATCCACCCAACCATCCATCCATCCAACCACCCACCCATCCAAACAACCACCCATCCATCCATCCAT
>CAUYRT010018340.1:0-23468 GCA_963574885.1 Lepilemur ruficaudatus | reverse complement strand
CCAAACTGCTCGCATGGTGGGGAGGTCCAAGGTTCCTGTTGCGGGCCAGTCGACCCACAGTGTGGGGCATTGGTGTTCACAGAGGGCCCTAAGTCTACTGGGACGCGGTGTCACGTCATAATCTCCCGTGAAACCCTTCTTAAAGTTCTTTAACATGCATTTAAGGACTGTAGGCTTCGATTCTACCCATCCTAGACCCTTGAGCGGTGTCGCAGCGTAACAGACAAAGGGGGTGGTTTCTCTCAGGTGTCCGCCTGGCTGCGTCCCTCTCGGGAACTTAGGCGCGTCTTGCCAAAGGTGTGTCCCTATAAACCGGGGGCCTGGTCGCTCCCTTTTGGGGAGCGAATCACCGTTATGCCGTACGACGTTGCCGCAGAACCGCAGGTGAGAACCCACTGAGGTTCCAGAGCCATAGCCGTGGAACCACAGCCACTCTTCACTCACTCATTCAGACAGGCAGAGGTTGCACGTTCCCGCCCTGGGAATTCCCTGCACTCAGGAGGTGATCAAGCTGCACTTCCTTCCTCCCTCCACTTCCTTGCTCTGACGGACCTGACTCGGATGGGTCCTGGGACCTTACCTGGTCCGATGCCTCTAGACGCGATTTGACTTCTTCCTTCCTCTGGCATGTACGGGCGAGTTCTGGACCCCGCAGGCAGCGGGAGGTCCCGAGGACGGAAGATATTCCGCAAAATGGCGGTTGGCGCTGGTTCGCTTCTGTCCCCGAGGTCCTGCAGGTCGCTGCGCCCATCCCGGAGCCGGTGGCATTAAGGGTCGGTATTCCTGGTCAGGGAACCAAAATGTTACAGCAAGTGTTACAGTGGGTGGTCCCGAGGACAAACTGTGTGGCTCACAGAGAGTCGGAGAATCAAAGTGTATTTGCAAGGGGGCTCAAAGGGGTCTCGCCACCAAATTCTGAGCCCCGTCTACCTGATTTTTCCCACTTTCATTAAGCTGGGGTGGTCCAAGGGGTGGGGTCTCAGGTGTCTAAGGTAATAGGATAGTATTATGCTGATGTGGGTCTTGTGTGAGGGGGGATCTCAGGTGGCTGATGCGCCAAGTAATGGATGGGGTTTTCCTTATCATCAGCAAATTAGAATAAATAAATTACCAAGTACAGCACACACATGAAAAACTAACTTATGGTCAAAGGTTTATGAAACTATTTTGATTTTAGTCTTTTAATCCTAAGTACAGATATCGTTTACTTCCACTGATTTAATGTCTGCAGAGAGGTACACAAAACATGTTTCTAACTCACTATCATCTGATATTAACAGTACTGTTAGGGATTCAAAGTCGTACTAGAAGTTGTAGTTAGAAGAGCTTAAATTGGAAGCTTCAGTTTTCCCCTGGTCTTGTCCATTTCTTTTTTTCTTTTTATTTTCTCCCCACGTCCCGCTCCCCTCTCCGACTGCCTTCAGAGTCCACAGGAGGCACATCGCCCGGAAATAAGGCACGGATCGCGCACAAAGGCCTTGAGAGGGCATCAAGCTGGAAAATTTGGCAAATTTGCAGAGCAGAGGTGGGATACACATCGCTTCCAACACGACACTGGCACAGCACATGTAGTCCAGGGTCAATCCGCCATCCCCACAAGAAAAGGGGGGAAGCGCTATAGAGTGTCATAAACTTTTAAAGAGAAAGAACAGGTAGTATAAACAAAGACTAAAATACCTGGAAGGTATTTGGGAAAACATGGGATCAGTTCCCAAGACAGGACTGCCCAACGAGCGAGGCTCCACAGGACGGTCGTTTTTAGCGACCAAGGGCAGTTCTCCCTCCCCTTCCTCAGCAGTGCAAAAAAGTACGGATTCAGCACTCATCACCGGGGCGACGGCCCATGGTGATACCAGGATCTTCTGTGGCTGCAACGAAATAAAAAATGTCGGAACACAACACGAGAACAGGCCTTAAGCCAGGGTGAGACCCAGCAAGGGCGCCAAAAGAGCTCGCAGCCGCCGGTCTTGTCCATTTTTTGTCTTACTCCTTACAAGCTAGCCGGTGATGTGTACATTATATTGCTGGAACAAAATTTTTGCCTAGGGAAAAAAAATTCTAAATTATTAATGTTTGTATGATAATTTATCTTAATATAAAAAGTCAATGATGGGGCCGGGCGTGGTGGCTTACATCTGTAATCCTAGCATTCTGGGAGGCCAAAGCGGACAGATCGTTTGAGCTCAGGAGTTCGAGACCAGCCTCAGTAAGAGCAACAGCCCGTCTCTACCAAAAATAGAAAAAATCAGCCGGACATAGTGGCGCATGGCTGTAGTCCTAGCTACTAGGGAGGCTGAGGGAGTGGGATTGCTTGAGCCCAGGAGTTTGAGGTTGCTGTGAGCTAGGCTGACGCTGCCGCCATGGCACTCTAGCCGGGGCAACAGAGTGAGACTCTGTCTCAAAAAAAAAGAAGAAAAAGTGAATGATGTTTAAAATCCAAAGAGAATCTCAAAATAGTCTTAACTCTTTATAAATATTGCATATACTCAAGTTTACAAAGAAAAAATTGTTTTGAGACTATTTAGACTGTTTTGTTTGTTTATTTATTTGAGACAGAATCTCACTCTGTTGCCCGGGCTAGGGTGAGTGTCATGGCGTCAGCCTGGCTCACAGCAACCTCAAACTCCTGGGCTCAAGCAATCCTCCTGCCTTAGCCTCCTGAGTAGCTGGAACTACAGGCATGCGCCACCGTGTCCGGCTACTTTTATATATATATATTCCTTTCTTTTTTTTTCTTTTTTTAGTAGAGACGGAGTCTCCCTCTTGCTCAGGCTGGTGTGGAACTCCTGAGCTCAAATAAGCCGCCGCTTCAGCCTCCCAGAGTGCTAGGATTACAGGCGTGAGCCACCACTCCCCACCCCATTATGTGAGTCTCTGGGGTGCCGAGAGTCCCAGTGGCTCCCACAATGGCGGTTTCCCGCGTTGTAAGTGGATTGGGGGTACTTCAGGAGGTGTCACAGTAGGGTGGTAGAGCGGTGGTGGTGGATCCTCTTCAGGAGCTTCCTGATAGATGGCTTTGCACAGTTTGGAGTCTCTGGTCCTTTGGGCCACAGAAATTCTGCTCTGTCCGTTATTAGCACAGAACCAGACCCAGGGGGCAAGGTCTGAGCAATCTCTAGCCATGAATCTATGTAGGAGAATCGGTCAGCGTGGCCGGGAATCCCGGTGACGATTCTCCAATCTGCTCGCACGGTGGGGACGTCTAAGATTCCTGTTGCAGGCCAGTCGACCCGGAATGTGGGGCATTGGTGTTCACAGAGGGCCCTAAGTCTACTGGGACTCAGCGTGACTCTGTAATCTCCCGTGAAACCCTTCTTAAAGTTCTTTAACATGCATTTAAGGACTGTAGGCTTCGATTCTACGCTACCCATCCTAGACCCTTGAGCGGTGTCGCAGTTTAACAGACAAAGGGGGGTGGTTTCTCTCAGGTGTCCGCCTGGCTGCGTCCCTCTCGCGAACTTAGGCGTGTCTTGCCAAAAGTGTGCCCCTATATACCCCAGGCCTGGTCGCTCCCTTTTGGGGAGTGAATCACCGTTATGCTGTAGGACGTCGCCGCAGAATTGCCGGTGAGGAACCAGTCAGGTTCTGTAGCTGTAGCCGTGGAACCACAGTCACTCTTCACTCACTCATTCAGACAAGCAGAGGTTGCACGTTCCCGCCCTGGGAATTCCCTGCACTCAGGAAGTGATCAAGGTACTCTTCCTTCATCTGATGGGCCTGACTTGGATGGGTCCCAGGACTTTACCTGGTCTGATGCCTCCAGACCTGATTTGACTTCTCTGTCTCTCTGGGGTGTCCCGGCAAGTTGGAGACCCCGCCGCCGGCAGGAGCTCCCAAGCAGGCAAGATATTCTGCAAATTGCGATTGGGTCCAGTTTCCTTCTTTAGCCGCGGTCCGTTGCTGTGCCAGTCCCTGAACCGGTGGTTTCAAGGGGCCAGCGTGGTAAGTTTTCCCGGTCAGGGAAGCAAAATGTTAAAGTAAGTGTTACTGCGCATGGTCCCAAGGACAAACCGAGTGGCACACGGAGAGTCAGAGAATCAGTTTATTTGCTGGCCAGCTCAGAGGGGTTTCATCACCAAATTATGAGCCCTGTCTACCCGATTTTTCCCACTTTTAGTAAGTGGGGTGGTGCAAGGGGTGGAGTCTCAGGTGGCTAAAGCGCTGCTAGATAATAGGTTAGTTGATGTGTCAGGTAATAGGTTAGTGTTATGTTGATGCTCCAGGTAATGGGTTAGTTGATTAGCCAGTTAATAGGTTTAGTGTTATGCTGATGCTCCAGGTTGCGGGTTAGTGAAGGGTAGGCGTCTCAGGTGACTGATGCACGAAGTAATAAGATGGGGGTTTTCCTTATCAATACCACTTACCCTTTAGAAGAGCTGGTGATGTTGATTCCAAAACCACCAGCAAGTTCAGGAAATAGCATCTTAGTCAAGTCAATTGTTTAGCTATCATATGGAAAATGCTATGTTAATATAAGTCATTTGTTCTGTCATCCAATTATATTGGTAACATCACACGTGACCTTTATATTTGTCATTCTTTCCCATAAGGACTTTTGTTTTATTAACTATATTCACTTCTGGAGTGATTTTATTATTATTAACATAAACAGACACATAAATGTATACTTAATTACAGTTTTTTAGATGCACTAAACAAGAAGTTTGGAAAAATTAAGAAGATGGTAAAATGACCCTAGATAAATTCTTTATTCGTTGTCTGGGAGGAAACTTTGGTCTGGAATGATATGTAATGTATAAACATGGTGTTACTCCTTGGTCTTCCCTTCGTGACTTTCAGCACAGACTTAAAACTGCTTGTGTTAGCTGGGTAGGATGACCTGTAGTCCCAGCTACTCAGCAGGTTGAAGTGGGAGGTCTCCTTCAGGCCAGGTGTTTGAGACCAGCCTATGCAACATAGTGAGACCCCATCTCTAAAAAATAGTTTGTCTTGTAGGAAGGATTATAATATACTAAACACTATATAAAAGCGTTTTCCGATTTCCTTCACAGAAATGCATTATATCTCCTAAAACAAAGAGATGAAAAGAAAAAGAAAAAGACAGGAAAAACAGTGATAGTAGAGAGTATCTAACCATTTTACCTTTTTAGTAGAATATTTGCAAGGATATTCACAGTCATTTATTTCAGCCTGAAATAAATAAAGGCTTGGTTTAAAAAAAAAAAAAAGACTGCTTTTTAGCTATCATAAATGGAATCTACTCAAATTGTTTGGGTGCGCTTCAGTATTTTCCTATAGGATGAGTATTTCTTCCTTTTTATATTTTTCTAAAGCAATCATTAAATATAACAATGTAGTAATCAGACTTAAAAGAGTGCCCAAACAATTTCTTTGGAAAATCTGGCTTCTCTCCTGCTGGGGCATACAACTGATGAGTTCTGTAGCCAGTTGGATTATAGCAGGTCAGTGAGATCATAAGAAGCAGCCTAGTTTTGTTGTACTGATATTCATCACAAGAAATGAACTCATCTACAAGAATCATTTGATGTAAAATAAATAAACGCTTTTAGTAGAACGTTATCACAGGATCAGAATGTCCCACTTTATCAAGGAAGGAATGAGCACAATGTAGCTTTACTGCAGCAGCAGGAAGCCATTACCTGTATTTTGTTGCTCACAGTGGTATCTGTCAGCTGATGTTTTCTCTTCAGATGAAACTGGAATCCAAAATGTTCTCAAAACTAACCACAAATATTAATATCATCAAATGAGCTCTCTGATTAGACTCATTGATCATTAAATTAGCTAGAAGCCCAAGAATTTGCTACATTTCAACAAAGTCTTTCATTGGTCATATGAATTATTCCATAATACACCCTAATAAAAGGATCAATCATGTAAGATCATAACAGCAACATCACACATTTATTGATCTCTTATTATGAGCTAGACACTGTGCTAGGCACTTACATACATTATTTTGCGTCACTTGTACAGCCAACCTAGAATGGTTTACTGATGGGTTTCTTTCCCAGATCAGAGATGATGAAACGGGAAATGATCGCACTCAAAAATTTATATGATATGTGTGACCGGTATGTTTTATTTGTTATCTATGTTGAGCTGAGAAAAAAAAAAAAAGTAGAGTGGTACCTACAAATAAGAAAATAGGAACTAGAAGGACAATGGAAAGAGGGAAGATATGAAATTTGGGGGGACTGGAGGTAGACAATTATAGTAATATATTATTGTGCACCAGACAGTGTGTGTATAAGATATACCAACTGGTTTTTTTCTATACTCTCACAATATTCTCAATACTTCACTTTTGCCATCAAACGGAGTAGTTTTTCCCAGATCAAGCAATTCCCTAGTTCCCTATGGACATCAACTGGTGTCTTACAGATTAACTCAGTTCTGACCCTACCTGCCTGGAGATAGCACAGACTCCACATTCAAGGGCTGGTCCCACAAGACTGCCCCCACTTTAGTCACCAATCAGAAGTCCGGGTTTGTTACCTGTGCTTCTAACCTACTAGATATACATCGAAGGTACTCACAACTGCCCTCTCACATTCGTTAATTTGCTAGATCAGCTCTGAGAACTCGGAAACATTCTGCTTCCTAGATTACTTACTGTTTTATTACAAAAATGAGGTCTCAGGAACATCCAGATGGAAGCAAAGCACAGGGCACAGCATGTGGGAGAACGCGCGGAGCTTCCCTGCAGTCTCTAGCTGGGATTTGGATCTGCATGCGGCACTCCAAGCATCTTGCAACTGTTTGTGTTACCTTATTTGGCACTCTATTGTATGCTGTACCTTATGCTGCACTCTACTGGTGTTGGACTCTTTGTGGTACCGTTAACCTCACTCTCACCTGGGGACTGTTTCCAGTACCACACACTCCAGTCTTCTCGTGTTGGCATCATTTGCAGTACCGCACAACCCAGTCATCTCGTCTTGGAACTCTTTGGGGTACCCCACACCTAGTCTTTTCATCTTGAAATCATTTTTGTAGCACCATATGTCCCAGTTTTTTGCCTTGGAAGTCTCTGGGGTACCAAACCCCTCACTCTTCTTGTCTTGGAATCGTTCACAGTACCGTACCGCCATGCCCTGATCTTCTCTTCTTGGAACTGTTCATACTACTGCATGCTCCAGTCCGTTTGGAATCGTTTGTAGTACCGCATATGCTCCAGTTTTCTCTTTTTGCAACCATTTCCAGTACCGCCCATGCCAGTCTTTTTGTCATGGAACTTTTGGGGGTGCCCCACACCTCAATCATTTTGTTTTCAAACCGGTTGTAGTACCGCATGTGCACGGTTGGGGAGCCTGCCGCCTTGGGGCCATACGTGGCCTTCTGGATCCTTGAGTGCAGCCGTTTGGATTTGGGTCGGGTTGAGGGGCCGCACTTGGGGATCTGGAGGGCCACATGTGGCCTTGAGGCCCTTTTCATCTCAGAACTCTTCGGTGTAACACATGCCCCAGTCTTGTATTCTTGTCTTGGAGCTATTAGTCACTATTATTGTGAAGGTACATCGTCATTCTTTCAAACACAAGTTTTGGCTTGTGATTATCTTTCAGATTTTTTTAGAGCAATTTTTGTGAAATCATGGATAAGTCAAAAATTCAAGGTACTTTCAAATATGAGTTCTGTCAGAACCAATGCAGTGCAGACAGCTGAAAATATCAACGAAGTGTTTGGGAAGGATGTGGCTAATGGATGCACGGTATGCCAATGGTTTGAGAAGTTCCATTCTGGTGATTTTAATCTTAAAAATGAGCCACGTGGGTGACCTGAGACCAAGGTGGATGATGATGAGCTGAAAGCTGTAGTGGAAGCGAATCCATTTCAACCTACACGTGAATTAGCAGCAAGGTTTGGCATTACTATTCCAACAATACTGGACCATTTGGAAACAAATGGGCAAGGTAAAGAAGCTTGATAGATGGGTTCTGCATGAATTAAACGAGCGTCAGAAGAGAAATCGTTTTAAAGCTTGCCTTTCTTTGCTGTCATGACACAAATGCAAACCATTTCTACAGTGTATTGTTATGTGTGATGAAAAATTGACTTTTTTTTGGACAATCGCAAGTATTGGGCACATTGGTTGGATAAAGATGGAGTGCCGAAACACAAAACCGAATATTCATCAAAAAAAGCTAATGATGGCCGGGCGCGGTGGCTCACGCCTGTAATCCTAGCACTCTGTTAGGCCGAGGCGGGCGGATCGCTCAAGGTCAGGAGGAGACCAGCCTGAGCAAGAGTGAGACCTTGTCTCTACTATAAATAGAAAGAAATTAATTGGCCAACTAAAAACGTATAGAAAAAATTAGCCGGGCATGGTGGCGCATGCCTGCAGTCCCAGCTACTCGGGAGGCTGAGGCAGAAGGATTGCTTGAGCCCAGGAGTTTGAGGTTGCTGTGCGCTAGGCTAACGCCACAGCACTCACTCCAGCCTGGGCAACAGAGTGAGACTCTGTCTCAAAAAAAAAAAAAAAAAAAAAGCTAATGATGTCTGTTTGGTGGTCCAGTGCTGGTATTAACTACTATAGCGTCATGAAACCTGGTCAGTCCATTACAGCGGATGTCTACTGCCACCAATTGGACAAAATGATGAGGATACTTGTGATTAAGCAGCCGAGATTGGTCAGTAGAAAGAGGCCAATCCTCTTGTAAGACAACGCTCGACCACATGTCGCACAAACAGCGCTGCTGAAACTATAGAAGCTGGACTTGGAAACTGTTATGCACCGTATTCACTAGACCTTACACCAGCTGACTACCACTTCTTCCAGCTTTGGACCGCTTCTTGCAAGGAAAGATATTCAATTCTCAACAAGCTGTGGAAAACGCCTTTTGCGATTTCATCACCACTCGCTCTTCAGGCTTCTTTGCTGCTGGCATAAACAAACTATCGTTAAGATGGCAACACTGTGTCGATTGTTTCCGTGCATACTTTGATTAATTGTACTGCTTCTTGTTTTAGATATAATAAACTAAACTTTTAATTAGAAATCGAACACTTCATATTTAATGACCTAAATATTTGCTGCACTGTACGTATGCCCCACTCTTCTCATTTTGGAACCCTCTGTGGTACTGTACGCCACAGTTTTCCCATCTTGGAACTTTTTGGGGTGCTATACCCCAGTCCGCTCATCTCGGAACAGTTTGCAGTATAGTCCGCCCCTGTCTGGTCATCCTGTACCTCTCTGGGGTAGCGTATGCCCTAGGTTCGTCCTGGGACCGTCTGCGCCACCGCACGCGGCACTCTCTGTTGCCGCTCCGAGAGGACTCAGCTTTTCCAGCTCCCCAATTTTAGGTTAGGCAATCGTGTCAATACCCGACACAACAAAATCCGTAGTCGTCAAGCAGCAACTGTGCCAACATTGGCAGCGCCCTCTCAGGCAGCGGCGGGGGCCAATTACTGAGCTCAGAGCAGTCTAAGGACTCATCCTCTGTCTGGTGTCCCATACATACCCTGCTCACTGCACCAGTTCTAGAAATGTACCCTGGGCATGTTTTGTGCAGGTATAGTAAAGACACACAAATGATCTCCAAGGAGGAAGAAGTTTTTTATTATGCTAACAATCCCCTAGACACTGGAGGCAGAGCACACCACAGATAGAGATGTCAAAGTGAGATGAGCAGGCAGAGAGAGAGGGGAACTGTGGGCACGGCCTTTATTGTGGTTTTCTTCGGAAGCAATGGGCAAAGCAAGATACACAAGGGGTACAGATTTAGGATTAGATAGTTTAACTGGTTTCAGAAAATTCTCGGCTATAGGGTGGGTCCCCAGTTGTGTAAAAGCTAATCTTAGAAAGTCTGAGTAGACTTGTCTTAGTCTTAGTCTTATTAGTCTTAGTCTCAGTAAATCATGAATTTTGGTGCCTTGTCAGCCAATTGCAGCTTCTCCAAGCAATGAACCATAGCTTGGAGCCTGTGGTGAAGACCCTAGAGTCTGCTCCTGTTCTCCATTTCCCCCCCTGCAGGATTTTTTTTACTGAAGTAAAAAACATAAAACTTTAAATTTATTATATTTATCATTTTAAGTGTACAGTTCTGTAGTGTTAAATATATTGATATTTTTGTGCAACAGATCCCCACAACTTTTTCTTCTTGCAAATTTGAAACTCTGTAGCCAGTAGACTTTGATTCTCTTTCCTCCCTTTTCCAGCCTGTGGTAACCTCTTTTCTACTGTTTCTATCATTTTGACTACTCCTTCATAGGAGTCCTTTTGTGACTGGTTTTTTTTTTAGGACCCTCCATACTGTTTTCCATAATGGCTGCACTATTTTACAGTCCCCCCAACAGTGCACAAGGGTTCCAACTTCCCCGTTTTCTTTGTTGAGGATCAGTTGACACACATTTCAATTTGTTTCCAATTCTTAACTTACCATAAGGAAAATCTGAAAAGCCATGTACTTGTGATCCTTTTCTGAACAGCTATTCCAACGACTTCCCAGCTTAAAAATCGGAGGCAAATTTTCCTTAAGAGGATTTCAAATACCAATGTCTTTGAATGTTCATAAGCCCTTAATTCACAATTTAATATCATGTATATTGTCTATGTCATGTATATGCTCAAATTTCCAATCTTTCACAGCACATTAACAAAATTGTAAGGAAAACTGGACTACCACAACCAAAGACATTTCGGAATGCACACAGTTTTGACAGGGAGAGGCAAGAGTAAGGAGTGTTTTCTTTCGGAATCAATTTTGCTAAAGAGACCATAGCAGTAGAAGTAACTTAAAATGTTCAAGACATATTCATCACACAACTGTGATTCCAGATTGCCGTTTAGTATAGTTTTGTTTTGTTGTTACAGCAAGTGTTACAGCGAGTGGTCCTGAGGACAAATCGATGAGCGGCACACCGAGAGAGCGGCGGCACACGCACGCGGAGAGAGCAGCACACGGAGAGTCGGAAAGTCAAAGTTTATTCGCCGGCAGGCTCAGAGGGGTCTCACCACCAAATTCTGAGCCCCGTTTACCTGATTTTTCCCACTTTTATTAAGTTGGGGTGGTCTGAGGGTGGGGTATCAGGTGGCTAATGCCCGCCAGGCAATAGGTGAGTTGATGAGCCAGGTAATAGGTTAGTATTATGCTGATACGGGTCTTCTGTGAGGGGTGGAGGTCTCAGGTGGCTGATGCGCCAAGTAATAGATGGAGGTTTTCCTTATCATTGTAAATATAAATCCTCTCTAATTTGGTCTTGATGTCACGTTACCCATAATCCTTTATTCCCTTTGTGTTTGTTTTGTTTTGTTTTTCTTTTATGCTTTCTAGCTACCTGAAGCCCCGAAGCCCAGGTTCTTAGTTTCCTTCTTTGGTCAATAAGAGGAAGGGAGTAAGAGGAAGGGACCTGGTGTCTCTAAGCAGTAGCCTCTCCTTGGCATGGCTCCATCTGCGAGATAATTAGTCCCAGCTCCTTCCCCCCTTTTCTTCCTTTTTTTTTTTTTTTTTTTTCCTTTTGAGACAGAGTCTCCTTTCTGTTGCACAGGCTAGAGTGCAGTGGCATCAGCCTAGCCCACAGCAACCTCAAACTTCTGGGCTCAAGCAGTCCTCCTGCCTCAGCCTCCCAAGTAGCTGGGACTACAGGCATGCGCCACCGTGCCCGGCTAATTTTTTCTATATATTTTTAGTCGGACAATTAATTTCTTTCTATTTATAGTAGAGACGAGGTCTCGCTCTTACTCAGCTGGTTTCAAACTCCTGAGCTTGAGCAATCCGCCCGCCTCGGCCTCCCAGAGTGCTAGGATTACAGGCCTGAGCCACCGCACCCGGCCCCTTTTCCTCTTTTTTAAAGTCTTCTTCTTGCTAAGTTAATTCCAGGCAAAGTTTCACTCATCAGATTGATAATTACATGCTCAGAGAAACTTTACAGTATTTCAAGATTCTTTTAGGTCACACATATTACAGGTTCCTAAACTCTGAACTTCTCCAATGAACAATTAATAAAAAGAACACAGGCTTGTTGCATAATTATCCATTTGGTGCCTTATAATTTTGACTAAATTATAAGCTCTATGAAGGCAGAGGTTCAGTCTCCTGCTCAGCACTTTGTTATTTGATTGTTCAATGTGGTCCTTAAAACTGCAATATTGAATAGAGGATTAGTTACTGGAATTGCTGGTTGCAAACCACAATAAACCCACTCTCCTCTGAAAAATGATGAACATATTAGCAAAAGACTGTAATCAACACTTTCACAATTCTGAAATTTGCCAAACCCAGAGGGAAAAAATTAAATTATCTATCCAAGAGAAACTACAGACCTTTGTTAAGACAGCAATATTTGTGGCATTTTAACATAGAGATTTTCCATCACCGCTCCCTCTGCAGTTGAGTGGAGAGCACTGACCTCTTCTGAAGCTCCTTTAAAACTCCGTCTATCTAGGCCGGGCGCGGTGGCGCGGTGGCTCACGCCTGTAATCCTAGCACTTTGAGAGGCCAAGGCAGGCGGATAGCTCAAGGTCAGGAGTTCAAAACCAGTCTGAGCAAGAGCGAGACCCTGTTGCTACTATAAATAGAAACAAATTAATTGGCCAACTAAAAATATATAGAAAAAATCAGCCGGGCACGGAGGTGCATGCCTGTAGTCCCAGCTACTTGGGAGGCTGAGGCAGGAGGATCGCTTGAGTCCAGGAGTCTGAGGTTGCTGTGAATGAGGCTGATGCCACAGCACTCTAGCCTGGGTGACAGAGCAAGACTCTGTCTCAAAAAAAAAATAAAAACCTCCATCTATCTGCAACCTCATGTTCACTGAAGCAGTATTCACAATAGCCAAGAAGTGGAAAAAAATGATCCGTCCTTTGGTGAAAGAATGGGTAAAAATAGTGTGGTACATATACACAATAGACTATTATTCAGTCATAGAAAAGAACATCTGCCATTTGTGACAAAACATGAATGGAATTTAAAGACATTATGCTAAGAGAAATAAGCAAGACACAGAAGGGAAATTATTGTATAACCTCATTTAAATGTGGAATCTAAAATAGTCAAACTGCTAATGCTTTTATTCCTAGCACTCTGGGAGGCTGAGGCAGGAAGATAACTTAAGGTCAGGAGTTACAGACCAGCCTGAGCAAGAGTGAGACCCAGTCTCTACCAAAAATAGAAAAAATTAGCTGGCATATTGGTGCACACCTGTAGTCCCAGCTTCTTAGGAGGCTAGGGAAGGAGGATTGCTTGAGCCCAGAAGTTTGATGTGGGCAACAGAGCAAGACTCTGAAATAAATAAATAAATAAATAAATAAATAAATTCAAGCTGATAGAAGAGGAGAGTAGGCTGGTATTTGCCAAGGACTTGAGGGGCAATGCAGTGGGGTGATATTGTTAAAGTAGTACAAAGTTTCAGTTATTTATGATGAATAAATTCTGTGTTCTAATGTACACAATGGAGATGATAGTTAATAATGTATTGCAATTTGCAATTTGTTCAGAAAGTGGATTTTTTTTCAGACTAGTCAAGTGCAGTAGTGGGAAGTGGGGAAAGTAGTATACCAAGGAGTTCAATCTATAGCTGACTGTGGACAATCAAGTGAGATAACTCACTACCTTTGGACTAGCTGGAAGGTGAATCTTAAATTACATTTTCTTTACAAACACAAATGCTAACTGTGTAGAGGTGATATATATGTTAATTAGCTGAATTATGGTGATCATTTCACAATATATATCAAAACATCAAGCACATTTTAGATATATACAGCTTTTATATGTCAATCATAGCCCAGTAAAGCTTAGGCAAACCTAATATCAGTAAATGACAGCCAATATTTGGTCTACACTAACAGCTGCCCAGAAAAATCTTCATCCCTAAGGTATTGGGGATGTTGGGTTTGACTCAGAGCTCAGATGAGCATGAAAACATACCTACAGAAAAATTTGTACATGAAAATTAACAGAAGCATTATTCCAAATAGACAAAAAGAAGAAACTACCCAATGTCCATACAAAACTTGTTAAAAAGGTATATCCATGCAATGGAATATTATTCCACATAGGAAAAATTAAATATGAATACATGCTAAAACAGATGCATCTTGAAAACATTATGCTAAGTGAAAAAAGCCTGTCACTCAAGAGCACATAGCGTGTGATTCTGTTGCTATGGAATATCCAGTATAGGCGAATCTACACAGACAGAAAGTTGAGTAGTGGTTGCCTAAGGCTGGGGAAGGGGATGGATGTGGAGTGGCTGCTACTGGGTGTGAGGTTTCTTTTTTGGTGATAAAGTGTTCTAAAACTAGAAGGTCAGAATGTTTTCACGGTTCTGTGAATACACTAAAAAATAAATGAATAGTACACTTCAAAAGGCAAAATTTTATAATACATGAATTATATCTCAAAAAGCTGCTGTAAAAATAAATTTAAAAAGTAACTGTACATTGTGAAAACAAAAATAACTTACACTGCTCTATGCCGGATTAGGGCATTGGTCCTTCAGTTCTCAGCAGGCAGTGTAGAGTCTGGATACATGATTGTCTTGGTTCATGAGAACAAAGTGGCTGACAGTTGGAAAACAAATTAATTAGCACAGTGATGGTCACCAGCCACTACCAAGGATCATTAAAAAGTACCACATAAATTATAGGGAGGTGAGGGTGAGAAAAATTACAAAGGTACTAACAGAATAAGGATTCTTTGGGTGGATCTGGCCTCAGGAGAGCATCTGGGGAAAAGGTTGGTCCTATAAATGTGTTGGACCTACTGCTTGTGTCTGTACAGAATGAAAATCATGGAGCCACTCACTGGACCCAGATCCTATGTACAAAACCAAAAACGTTAGGAAACACTAAAAAGCTTACAAGTTACTTCATAACTCCCCATACAGATTACTTCAATTACATACAAGTTACTTCATAATTCTGTTATGAAGTACACAAGAAAAATATCCCAATCCTTTTGCTTCGTGGTTTTCTTACTGCTCTATTTTTCAGAATCATATATACAAAAATATATATTTAAAGGAATTTGCAGATCCAGCACAGGGTGTTGTATTGGCCAATGTACTTGTGAGCTTTAACTTTCATTCCTGCCCACCTGAAGTACCAGGGTCAGATTGTGATGGCCTGGAAGATACATACCCAAAAGGCACAAAAGAACATGCCTCTGGTTTCACCGTGAAGACATAAGTTTACATCCAAAATCATTGAGGAAATATTTCATCTATAATGCTGCCATTGTCTAGGGGATGTTTTTAGGGACAGTGATCAAGGCATTGGCAAGTGGAAGGCACTTGAAAATCAGATCTGCGGACCATAACCTATATCTAATGAAATAAAGTAGATAGAATGATAAGGAAGAGAACAGTTCCCCAGGATTCCAACTGTAATCTGCAATAAGGAGATATTTCCTATTGCCAAATCCCTGGAGACCATTCTGCCTTTTTCCTGGACTGTCATATTCACAGCCAGAGGCTCCTGCAGAGAAACAAGAGAGTGGTGGTACTTCAAGGCTATTAAGTCCAGTGTTCTCAAAACAAATTATTCATGCTCAGAAA
Source organism: Lepilemur ruficaudatus (assembly GCA_963574885.1). Classification (NCBI taxonomy): domain Eukaryota; kingdom Metazoa; phylum Chordata; class Mammalia; order Primates; family Lepilemuridae; genus Lepilemur; species Lepilemur ruficaudatus. The sequence continues at coordinate 7,988 of CAUYRT010018340.1, read as the reverse complement.
CACTTATTATTCACTTTAAGAAGTGATTGTTATGTTTGCATATTTATTATTCTTTATACAGCATTTAGAGTAAGGGTCATTATTATTATATCTTTATATGCAATTTCTGACTAAATATTTAACTTTGCAAAAGTGTTGATGTTATCCTCATGACCAATGAGAAACCTTAGGCTTACACAAGGTAAAATATTCGTTCAACTCCCATCCCAGTAAGTTACCTGAATCAGGATTTAAACCTAGGCTGTTTGGCTGTAAAGAAATAATTCTTAGAATGCTACACTACCAAGGTTATATAGGTTCTTTGATCCAGAAATGAGATTACAATGGTGCCAACCACAAATATCATTGTAGAATAACTGCTGTGAGCTAAGCTATGGGCCGGGCGCGGTGGCTCATGCCTGTAATCCTAGCACCCTGGGAGACCGAGGTAGAAGGATAGCTCAAGGTCAGGAGTTCAAGATCAGCCTGAGCAAGAGTGACACCCTGTCTCTACTAAAAATAGAAAGAAATTAATTGTCCAACCAAAAATATATAGAAAGCTAGCAATGATTTTGCAAAGTGCATATGGAAAAACAAACATATAGAATAGCCAAAATCCCTGGGAAAGAAAAACAATGAGGGTTTCTGGTCCTACAAAAAATTAAAACACATTAAAACATTCTATAATTAAAGCAGTGTGATGCTGATATAAAAAATAGGTAAATAAGCCAGGAGAGTAGAAAATTCGGAAGTCTACCAAAGTTCATGAAAGAAGTTATGCAATAAAAATTTCAGAGGAGAAGCCTTTATCAATACTTGGTGTTTGAGAACTGGCCATGAAAATGGATTCATTTTTAACATCCTAGCATGAGATACAGGACAAATAAAAGAGAAATGTAAATGTTAAAAAATTGAAAACATGCAAATAATAGAAAAAAATATTGGTAAATATTTCTACAAGCTTTGTGAAAAAATCTGGGCTGTAACTCAAACCAAGAAATGTTAATAAAAGAAAAAATTGATAAAGTACACAATATAAAACCACAATATTGTGCATGGTCAGAAGCACCGTAAGTAAAAATGAGACATCTATTTGCAAATTATGTAAGACAAAGGGAAGCACACGTGTGTTTGTTTCAAAAAATATGAAAGCTCTCAAAACATGTGGTCTCATGGCGTAAAGACAAAGCAGGCAATGTGAAGGGTCTTTCAATGACTTGAGATGAACAATTTGACCTCAAAAATAAATACAGACTACAGTGTATAAAATTCCATCAAATACACAAAAAATAATGTTAGGAAAAATATTACATATATGTTTTCTTTGTTTTCTGGGGCCACATCATTATGATTATCACAATTAATAAGATAATAAAACTTTTTTTCCTTTCTTTTCTGATAAGCTAGTTTTAATGTAATGAAGACATTAGAAAATGTAATTCTTAATAGAAGAATGAGATCTACTACATACAGAGGAGATAATGGAATTACAAAACTGGTATTTTTCAACCCTCAGTGAAATAAATGAAATTAGAAAAATACTAAGCAATAAATGCTAAACAATTATATGAAAGGAAAAGGCAGACATTCCCTGGACCCATTGATCAACCTTAATATAAGTAAGTGAAGAAACCAGACATGTGTATCCAAATCCACTAGCTGAATAGGGACGTTCTGGAAGCTTAAAATACAGAATGACTTTGAAATACTTAGTACCAAAAAAATACTTCATTAATAATATTATATTAATCACATATTGTAATGATAATATTTTGAATATATTGGGTTAAATAAATTATTACAATTTCACGTGTTTTCCTCTTCTTTTATGTTGCTACCAGAAAATTTAAAATGACACACGTGGCTCATACTTTATTTCTATCAGCCATTGCTGCTTGAGCAGATCACCTCCCTTTTCAAAACTCAGGCTGCCTCCTCCTCAAAAGACCAGAGGCAAATAAGGTTATGAAACAGGAAATTTTAAAATTATTGTTGTATTGTTTCCAATTCTGAATATCACATATATTTATTATTCATAAATGGATATAAGCTTATACACAAGGTTAAAGCGAATACTTTCCAGGCAGCACCAGGTCCTAGCGCGGAGAGGAAACCCTGGTTGCAGACCTGAACGCGTGAAATCCCAGCCCCTGTCACTCGGCCCTAAAGGGAGGGGCTTCGCTCCCTATCCAATCAGGGTGCCGGGTGGGAACTGTTCAATCAGCGAGCAGAAGGAGAGGAAGGGGCGGGCCAGGGTCCCGCCGGGGCCTGTGTCACTTCCGTCAGCCCGCCAAACTCAGTGTTCCCCGCTCGTTCTCGGTCGCTGTGGGAGTGCTGGGTTGCTCTGCCGAGCTTCTGTCGCCCTGTGACCTGCAGGTACCGGAGAATCCATAGGGAGGATGTCGGAACACCACGGAAGCTGGGAAATGGTGAGTGTGCGGGGCTGGGTCTCCCGGGAGGATTGGAAGGGGCTGGAACAGGCTGTGGCGGAATTTGGGCCTCCCGGGTCAGCTCCGGAGTCCGAGGACGAGTCCGCGCTGGTGCAGCTCGGCCCTGAGGCGCCTCTGGCCACAAAGTGCCGGGCGGGGCGGCAGCCAGAACTCGCGGCGTCCTGTTCCCGCCTGTGATTTCGGCCTTAACCGGAGCACTGTCCGGGCGCTCTTTGTGCCGGCAGCCCCACGACTCCCCCAGATTGTGCAGTGACCATGGGAGGCCCTCAGGGAAGAATCTCCACTCGGAGTGCGGGCTTCCTGTGTGGGAGGAGCAGTAGTCCATGGGGCCCCGGTCCCTCCTTTCTCCTGTTAAAAATTGAATCAAGGTACTGTTAAAATATAAGTTTACTAGAGCAAACAGCGATTTATTAGTTAGGAAACTCCCAGGCATGGTTTGTGGTGTGGGGTCCACTGGAATGGCTTTGAAGAAAGGCTTTTATAGGTGCATGAGGATTCAATAATTGCTTGATTACAGTTATGTCGTCGCTTTGTTTGGACTATCCAGGAGGCTATGTTCTTGTGTAATCAGAGTTTAATTGGCGGTTTAGTAGTTGGTAAAGCCTAAATTTTATTTCTCTGTCAGTTTGTAATTTACAAAAAAACAAATGCATTTGGGTTAGATTTCAGTGTTCTTAGATAGGAACCCAGGGCACTAGATTCAGTTCAGTCTAACTGCCTCCTAAATAGTTGTTTTAACACTCCACAGAGTCTGGTTTTCTCCTGCATTTTCTAAATGTATGGCAAACAGGTTCTCAAATCCACCACACTGTTCCCCCAGCAGAACTTGTCTAGGGCTTGCAAATTTTAAATTTCTAGTCCTTTCCCACATTCCCAAGCACCAACTTGCCCAACACCAATTCACAACATTATCAACTCTTTGTCCTTTATTTTACTTTCCATAGAGACAGTGTTTTAACTTTTTATCATTTTTTTTTTTCACAGAGCAGTGGGTAGCTACTTCAAAAATATTTGTTTTCTATTTCTGAACATTTCACATGAGAGGAGATCAGAGAATATTCACTTGACACTCCCCTATAAAAATATATTTTGCCTCTCCTTCTTCCCTAGGCACAGACACCTTACCAGAATGTCTTTGGGTTGAGGTTCTCTTTTGGAAACTTAACAGGGTGGTGTGTACTCAGCCACTGTCCTGTCTTTTCAATGTCCCAGCCTTTGGAACTGTCTGGGGAATGACCCAAGATGCCCACAGTGGCCATGTCTCTTGGAGTGTCTAGTGAATATCAGCCCTGGGTCATTTCCCAGAAGACAGCCTGAGGTGTGGGGATGGAGCCTCTCAGGGGAGCACCTGGATGCCCTAGGGCTGAGAGAAATATGGCATACCCTTCATTAAAAAAGCTAACCCCTTGAGACATTAATATTTTCTTCCCGCAACCCCAATTTTTATTTCTTGGAGACACACTGGTGGTCAGCTAGTTTGATGCTGGTATTGAGGGGAAAAGACAAAAAAGATTTCCATTTTCTGGATTTTCTCACACTTGTGAAGGGAGAAAAGCTATCCCAAAAAACAAGGAAAACCCACACTAGCAATGTGGTGCAAGAACCTACAAAGCACTTTGCACTTGAGGCCTGAAGTGGGGGAAGTGCAGTATTTCCTGAGAGGATGGTCTTTGAGCACTTTAGTGATCAGGATGGGGGTGGAATGATGTCCCAACTGATAGGATGGCCTAGGTTGGCAGTTGAGTCAGACATGTTTGTTCCTGTCACCACTGCCCCCTCCCTGGGTTTGTCACATTGAAAATATTTGTTTACTCAACTTTTTTTTTTTTTATTGTCTGTAAAGTAAATTTTAGCAGTAGAGCTTGAAAGATAAGAAAATACTTTCAAAAAGTTATGAAAAAAGTAGATTTCAGAAAAGAAATCTGGTCATATTGGCATTTGTTAAAAATTCTCATTTACCTATTTTCTTCCCCAGAAGTGAGTGTAGTAAGTTTCTTAGGCCTTTTTTTTTTTTTTTTTGGACAGAGTCTCACTCTGTTGCCCAGGCTAGAGTGCTGTGGCGTCAGCCTAGCTCACAGCAACTTCAAACTCTGGGCTCAAGCAATCCTTCTGCCTCAGCCTCCCGAGTAGCTGGGACTACAGGCATGCACCACCATGCCTGGCTAATTTTTTCTATATATTTTTAGTTGGCCAATTAATTTCTTTTCTATTTTTAGTAGAGACAGGGTCTCGCTTTTGCTCAGGCTGGTTTTGAACTCCTGACCTTGAGTAATCCGCCCGCCTCAGCCTCCCAGAGTGCTAGGATTACAGGCGTGAGCCACCGTGCCAGCGGTAATTCTGTTTTATATCCTGTTATCTGGATGTTGGAGTTTAGTGATAAATCCTGTAATAGGATTTGGCAACTCCAAGAAATGTTCACATATGATGGTTTACTAAATGGTTTGTTATCATGGAAATAATAATTAAATAACCTGCTTATTGGCTGAAAGGGATAGATATTTTTGCTTTTCCGGTTGAGGTATGAAATTTAAGTGCTTTATAATTTCTGTGATATGATAGATATATTATGTTTTTTGTCTATGATTCCTGGCTCTCAGCTCCTGCAAGCTTTGTTATTTCCTAAGTGACTAGAGCAATAAAAATAATAATATCTTTTGTTAAAATGTTTGGTCTTTTGTTCTTGTTTTGCAAAGTAGCTCCTGAATGGTAAAGGTGAAAAACAGTCTTATTATTTACAATAAACCTTTCAAACACACCTGGGCTTAAGTTAATAAGGTGGTTTATTGCAAAATCCCTAGAAACCACTGGATGGGAGGCTGCTTGCAAGGGGAACCATCCAAATGCTCCAAGGGATGAAATTTTTAATATGGGGAGGGGATAGGGGCTGAAGGTTAAGTTGATTGCAGATGGCCTGCAGTTAAACTAATTACGCCTATGAAATGAAGCTTCCATAAAAAAGCTGAAAAAAGCTGGAAGACGGGGCTTGGAAAACATTTGGATATCTGAACATGTGGTGGTTCTTGGAAGGTGGGGAGCCTGGCAAGGGCTTGAAAGCTCTGCACCCAACTCTCTACCCGTTCCGCCATACCTTGCCCTATGTTTCTCTTCACCTGGTTTATTTGTGTCTTTTAAAATATCCTTTATAATAAACCAGTAAATATAAGTAAATGTTTCCCTTAGTTTTTTGAGCTGATTTAGCAAATTAATCAAATCTGCAGAGGGGATCATAGAACTCCAACTTGAAGCTGGTTGATCAGAAGTTTTGTAGGCCTGGACTTGTAACTGGTATCTGAAGGAAGGACAGTTCTGTGGGTTTGAGTCCTCAACATGTGTGATTTGATGCTATCTCCAGGTAGATGGTGTCAGAATTGAGCTATATTTGGGAACATTTAGCTAGTGTCTCCTGCAAAATGGATTGCTTGTTTGTTGGTAGAGAGAAATTTGCACACAGTTGGTCAAAGAAGCCTTCTGTGTTGATTGTTGTGGTGTGAGAGCAGAAGAAAAGCATTTTTGGTTTGAGTTTTTTCCTTCAGAATTTACTTCCCTTCTATAAAGGTAAACTGTGAGTAAAAGCAATTTTGCTTGATTCTTCAAACACTGGATATTTTCTCATTTACAATTAAATTAATAACCTTGACTGAGAAGCAGAGACATGAGCTCTGTGATTCAAAGCTAAGGCCAATCTTGAACCTGCAAAAGGACTCATTGAAGGGCCAGTGAGTTCTTCCTGAGGGGCCTCCCCTGCAGGTGTCCCAGCCTTTTCACACCAGCCATGGGAGAAACCCTTCATACTGAGAAAAACTGCAGAGTCCTGGAAAGCCAGGGACCCACAGGAAGGTTTGGTTGGGTTGGGTTGGGATGGAGTGTGTGATGCCCCTTCTGAGACTACAATTGTTATTATCCTGGAGATATTTTCAAATAAGACAAATTCAGATTTAGATGAGAAGTGACTTTATTGCAAAGAAGTATTGCAGTAGGGGGAAAGCACCAAATATAAGATCTGCAAGCATCTCAAAGGTTAGACAGAAAAGGGCTTTCTTTCATAGGCAGGAGTAAATAAGGTTAGAAGACAGTTGGTGAGGAGGGCAGGATGTAGAGTGGCAAAACTTTGTGGTAAATCAGAGACTGATTTTCTCTGAAGTCAGACTGATCTTAGGAGGAGCACAGAGTAGTTTTCTGCTGGCTAAGGCTGAGGAGGCATCAAAGTTCAGGGACCTGGCAGAAGGAGAGTAACTTAAGCCATGTACGGCTAACAAGTATTTTATTGAGACCAGAGACCAGAACCAGAGACCAGAACCAGATTCTGAAAACAGAATTGTTCATCTGATTGTTTATGAGGAAAAACTGGGAATTTGCAGTCTGTGTCTGGTTTTGTGATTAGTAAAACAGGGAGCATCATCTAAGTCATAATGTAGAGGGTGTTTCTTTGCAGTGAGCTGCTCTTAATGTACACAAAGGAGGACCGATTGCTTTAATAACAGCTATTTTCCAGGATTACCTTCCAGCCTCATCTTACCCCACCACTTTCTCTTGCCATACACATCCCTTCCGTTTAGCCATTCCTAACTAGCAATTTTAATGAGATGGTAAATGTAAAGTGTTTTGCTGAGTTCAATGAGTAGTTATATCAAATTATTGAACTTGAGAAGGGGGTACTTGAGAAGGGGGAACCCATGATTCATAGGCAGTTGTTCAGAAGTATAGATGGGCCCTCAGGGCTTGTAACTGGCATCTGAAGTGTAGGCACTGATGTGGGACTGAGCTCTGAACTTGTAGAGCCTGTGCTCACTCTGGGTGGTGTCAGAATTGAATTGTTGTACCACTGATTAGTGTTGGAGCATTGATTGATGTTGAGCAAATGCCACAGATTTGGTATCAGAAGTGTTGTCAGAATAGTGACATCAAAGGTCAAAACCTTAAACTGACTTTAGGTGAGTTATCACTGGTGAAAATTGAGACTCTGGAGGAGGGAGCATTTTCATCCCACCCTGTGAGGAAAAACAGGAGGGTGAGTGGAGTATCCAGAATATTTCCAACCTTCTCAGCTTTCTCAGAATTAAATTTCCCACTTCTCAGGTTTCTCTCACTTACTACCTAGGAGTGAGCCATGCTGGGCTCCAACACCACAGTGAGAGTAGTCCCCAAGCTTGTAAACAGGTTTAATACGCTGCGTATGGGCTTCCTTGTAAACTGTGGATAAAACAGGCTGCTTACCTGAGCTGTTTCCCTTTTGTTTCCTTGATAAAATATTGCTGCCCTATAATTCCAATTTCTCAAGTATTCAAGAATTTTATTACTTGATGTGAGTGTGTGATTCTTATTTTCTTGCTGTAAAATCTATGTGGATTATGTAATATGGTGTGAAACAAAATAAAATTTTAAGGATCCCCCCCACCAGCTGACTGAATGGACCCCCTCATGGCCAAAGGAATATCCTAAAATTGTCTGCCAGGAGGGAGGTCAGACATGCCTCATCATGCCCCCCTCCCTTCTTGGAGTCCTTTGTGACCCATTGACAGGCCTAAGGGTATGCAAGACAAACCTGCAGGTCCTCAATTT
>CAUYRT010018339.1:0-54915 GCA_963574885.1 Lepilemur ruficaudatus | reverse complement strand
TCCAAAGTTTCTCAAATTTCGCTAATGAATTTAGTTCAAAGAAAGAGGATTGATAAAAAGGTCCTTCCCTGGATCACTCACTCAGTTCTTCCTAGTCTGCCTTCCTCTTTGTAGACTTTTCTTTTTTTCATTAAGGGGCTCATGTTTTAAAAACCATCTGGCAGAAGGGTTGAACTTACAGCAGATTGGTCACTAAATGGGGTCATTGTCAGTTCAGGTCTCCATCATTTCTTGCCAGGAGACTACTGCAGAACTGCCTGGTCTTCCTTACATCGGGCTTTCTATTTCTAGCCCACCTGCCTCCCATTGCCACCTCAATCATCTTCCTAATTAAAACATTTATTTTTTTTTTTTAATCATTTCTCTCTCCCCTGCTTATAGATCTCTACCAGCTACCTTCCTCCTGTAGGATCAAGACCAAGCTCCTTGGCATGCCAGGCGGCCTGGCTGGAACCTACTGCTCTAGGATCTCCTTTTGCAGCTTCTTGCTGCATTCCAGGCAAAATGAGCAAGCAGCTTTCAGGCCCCTGCCATGGGCTGCTCTTTCTGCCTTCTCTTCCTAATGAAATCTGACTCCTCTCTCAAGCTTCCGAGCCCTCAGCCCTCCCTGTTCTGTGTTTATACCTACATTACAACACTTACTACACTGTCATGGCTTAACTGTTTTTGTATCTGCTCCCCCACTACTTTGGGAATCCTCACGGGACAAGCTTTAGGCATCTCTTTGTCCCTGGAGCTTAGCATAGTGCCTAGCTATTCCATACTTGCCGAACAATTAACACCCAAAATTGTGAGCACCATTCATTTTCACTCCAGGGATATCTGAGGAAGACAATATTCCCGAACCCTATTCCAGATTCCCTTTCTCAGAATTAAACAAAGGAGTGCTATACAATCACTGTTTTGTTGTTTTTGGTATAATGAAATACATGTTATTTCGTTATACAAAACCTGAGGAAATATAATATTCAAATGCAATAGGAACTATTTATACATAGTTCAATACCTCCTATATAATCAAAAGCATCCCTTTAGCATCTGCTGTCTTTCTTGACTCACTGTCAAGGTATAAAATGTAAGGACAGATGTAAAAATTAAGCCTATTACACACTCTATGCTAGAGGGATGCGAGTGAGGAATTCCGAGGGTTTTAGTTAAGACTGAGTGGGAGCAGCGGGTCTGTGTGCAGGTTCCGCTCCTCTGAGGAAGATAAGCCGAGGGCAGGAAACAGGCCACCAAGCTGAAAACAAAGAGGAATACGGTTCTTTCAAGGATTCTTGAGGTAATTCCTTTCTCTCTCTCTCTCTCTCTCTCTGTCTCCCCCTCTCCTCACAGTAAGTTTATCAGTTCACCGCTAATAGAAAAGAGAAACTCTGAAGCGTTATAGGAAAGAGCGAGATGGGCGTATGGGTGTCATTTCTTCTAGGTGATACTTAACTGTTTCATTTTATGAGAAAACTTTAGCGGTGAGTTGAGACATTAAATTAGTTTTATATTTTGAATCCTCATTAATACATGTTGAGTCATTCAGTAGAATGTTAACAATCCATTGCATTTTAAAAAGTGAACATCACACCTCTGACAAATGAAATGCAGATGTTAAGCTAAGGAGAGTTTCTGTCAGAGCAGCAGGGGTGCGTTGCAAACTGATAGGTTTTCATACGCAGAGCAAGCTTGTTTCTAGATGCTACTCAAGTGAGTGGAAGTGTAAAGTGCCTGCCTCCGCGTACATTTCACACAGAGAAGGACAGGAGGGGAGTAAGAGCGGCACCGACTTGAGGCAAACCCAACCAAGATTCCGGAAGGCTGCTCAGGAGCTCAGAAGAGGAAAACAGAGAAAGAAGGATACAGGAAAACTGACTCTGGGCGGCGGCGGGAGGAAGAGAACTAGATATTGTACCACAAGCTCTGCCAGCCAGGAGAAAAGGGTACACAGCTGCATGGAGTGTAGACACAGAAGAAAGCAAAGTGAGGCAACTTCTAAGCTGCATGCCAGGCTTTGAACCAATCCTTAACCTAATTTTCCAGAGAAGAAAATATACGTTGGACAGAATTGACCTGCTTTTCCCTCAACGGACAGAATCCCTTCCAAGAAACTTAATGAATATAGTTTTGGCCATGTTGTTCTTACTGAAACCAGGCAAGTTTTTGAGCTTTTGACTATCAACAAATTCTGTTTTCTTCTAATGTTTTCTATTTCCATAGACTTCAAAAATGCTACGGTTTGCTCACGGTTTCAGTCAAAATACTACCAAACTGTATTATTTAAATAGGTGTGCAGGAAAACTTACATAGGATACAATGAACACACAAATGTCTTCACAAATGCTTCCCTACTACACTGGAAAATCTTAAGTGACATGCCTTAGTCACCTTTATGTTCCCGGATCAATATCTATAATGATTGAATTTGAGGACCACATCTTATTGACATAAAAGTCTATCATTCTCCTTAGGATGGTTCACTTAAATCCCCAAACGGATTATAGGATTATAGGGCCTGAATTTCATTTCTCCTCCCTCCACTCCACCCAGCTTCCACACTTACGCTGGCCCAGGGTTGAAAGGCTTCCTGGCAGATAATTTGAGAGTCCACTTGGTGAGAAAGTGAGTAAACTAAAGAAAAGATCATCCGCAGTCAAATGAGTCACGAGAACAAACGGTTCACATACATTCCAACTGGCTTGGATACCCTCCCTCCCTCAAAACTCCATCCCCTTCTGACATACTATTAATATATCTCTTATTTGTTTATTGTCTGTCTCCCCCCTAGGTAAGCTCCATGAGGGCTGGAATTTCTGTCTGCCTTGTTTACTGCTGAATCCTCGGGGGTTGTTAGAACAGTTCCTGGCACGGCGTTGACACCCAATGCTAACAGAGTAAATTTATTTACCTACATATTTATGATCATGTCTCTTCCTCTCTACTACAATAGGTAGTTACTTTTTCAAATTATAATTCATCAGGCTTTTTCAAAACTTGAAGTCAGTATTGTGTATCATGAAGGAGGCCACTTCTACTTTGAGCTCGTTGGAGGTGGGGAGATTTTCCCCTTGAAGACTTAAGTCTATCATATACTGAGCACTTGATGCAGAGGATTCAAGTGTGGCTGTCAGCTCTGGGGGCAGGACACAGCCCAACTTGCCTCTTCCAGAAAGTTTTTGTTGCTCACCCCTCAGCTCCCTCTGTGCTCGCTATGTGATCTCATTCTTATCCGCTATGTGACTCCAGACAAGTCACTTAACCTCTCAGTCCCTGAGGTTTCACAACTGCAAAATAAGGAAAATAACAATACTTCTAGAGCGGTAAAAACATTGAATGAGTGTGTGTATGTGTGTGTGTGTGTGTGTGTGTGTGTGTAAGCACTTCAAATAGTACCTGGCACGTAGTAAACACTATGTGAATGTTAGTTATGATTATGGTTATGATTACTATGATGCTTATTAATATATTTAATTTATAGTCTTTTATTTCTTATGTTACTTTGTAACTGACTTTATTTCATACACATAGATTTAGTTTCTCCAATTAAATCTTGAGTACGAGGACTAGGTAAAGTTTCCAAGTTGTAGCCATTACTGTTTTCTGAACATAGTATTCATTCATTAATTCATTCAGCAACTATTTATTGGGTTTACACTTTGTGCCAGGTATATCGTATCTTTTGAAGGAACTAAGAATCTCAAGAATAAAAATATAGCATGAATGCCAAAACAGACACAAATATACACTCATACAGATGAGCAAAAGCATTCACAGTCCTATTACACAGAGATGCAGAGAGAAATAACCACATGTGTATGCCGTGTGGGTATATTTATATGCTCATACGCAAGTACAAAGGTACGAATGGAGATCATAGAGAAGACTGACTCTCAAAATTTACTATTTCATATCCCACATGCATGAATGCATAAGCTGTGGATTTTAAATGAGGAGCTAAGACTACATAATATGGAATCAGGAAACACACAGAAGTGGACAAAGTTTTCCTCCCCTCCTGACTACCTCAGTCTTTAAAGATGGAACTTGGTAACTTCAGCATCTGTGATTCCTTTACGCGACATTGTACTGGGCAGCTCAGTAAATGTTTCATGTGCTTTGAATGGATTCATAAGAGTTGCCTTGGCACTAAACAGGTAGGAAGAAATAGAAGGAAAGAGGGGGATAGATTAGTGTTTGAGTAATATTTGGGCTGCCAATATCATGCCTTGTGTGAGCAAGGCAATGAGGAAACAAAATGCTTCTTATTCATCCATCCATCATCCACCCAACACGTACATTGCTCAAGGCACAAAGATGAAGACAATGTCGCTGACTTCAAGGAGATCATAATCTAGCTTTTCCCTCTTCCTCCTGTTCTACCACCTATCCCCTACCTTTCCATGCCACCTGCTAACAAAGAACGGAGAGACGAGCTGCTTGGGAAACCTGGGACACCTAAGAATGTATACCTCTCATTATCATGAATTCTCTGGTAAGATTTTTTTTTAAGTGGGATGGGATGCCTTATGAAAAACACAAGCTAGACCAAGTTTCATAATGTCAGCCAATGATGACCCATTCCCAAAGGCAAGACACCCACACCCTCTGCCTTCTCATTAACAAAAGATTTGGTTACTACACGGGGCATTAGACAAATACAGACCAAGCCTGAGGTTGAGAGTAAGCCATGTGTAGGACTATGGCTGTCTGGCAGGCGTTGCTACTCTTTGATCATTTCCAGACCCTCCCAAGAGAGAGATCTAAACCAAATGAATTTCCCTTCATCAGTTGCGTTTGGGTCACCAAAGCATCCCAGGAGACCTGAACATCAGTGTGATTAAAAGTGGTGCTGAGATTCCAATCCTGGGAAGCTGTTTCCTTTCCCTTTCTGGTCCTGAGGGGGGAGCTGCCCTCCTACTTGCTGCTGTCAAGTAATTTCAAAACATAGCCTCCATCAAATTACTTCCTTGTTCTAGAACTTATGGCTTCTTTATGCCAGTTACATTAATTATAAACTTTTATGACTATTTCCTAAACTCCCCTCTGAAATGCAGTCTCCACCTCACATGACCCACCTTACTCTCCACCAAACCCCAATCCCAGTCTCCACTTCAGGTAAGCCAGCAGCTATGCCTACTCTGACCTTGGCCCATGCCCACCTGGGATCCCTCCTTATCCAGGCCCCACCCCTTTCTTCTGGGAAACATTGCCTCTCAAATAAACCTTTCTCTTCCATGAGTCTTTATGCTAATTATCTAAATTATACCATTAGCCTCATTTTATACGGAGTCCATCTTCAACACTACAGTACAAACTGCTTCTGTGATACAACTTGATCAGGGTGTGTGTGTGGGTACACACAGATATCTGTCCTGTCTCCAGGAGGCTATAAACCCTATGAGCCCAGATCTCATCCCAGAAACACTGCTGGGTTCATAGGCGGCCCCAAATATATATTAGTTAAGAGTGAGATAACATACTCTTATCTGAGGATGATATCAAGCTCTTACCTGATGATAACACTCTTTTCCTCTTTGTTTTAAGCTATATATTTTTTTCTGCTGCTCTTCCTCCTTCCATGGTGTTATCATTTATTCAACAACTATTAATTGAGCACCTCCTGTGTGTCTGAAAATAGGGAAAAAACAGCAAACAAGACAGAGATGGTCCCTGCTTACTAGCTACTGGGAGTCTGCAGCTTTGACTACAGCTAGAAAAAGCAAGCACATTCCTTGAATGCAGGCAGCCATTCACTCTCTCTCTGTGGGAGTCCACAAGAGATCAACTGAGCTACATGGCAAGTGCTAGGGCTCCAACATTTTGGAAGACACTAAAGGGATATAAACAAAACCACCACATACTAAGTTGATTATAAAGCATCCTTCATTGGCTTCTACTAAGATCCTACATAAGAAAAAAAAATCTTTTTTCTTTTTAAGCCTCTGTTGCATTAGACTGGTTTTGAATTAGAAATTCAGATGTCACCTAGCCTGTTTCACTATTGGGTGCTGTTTGAAGTGTTTTATAGGACAGGATGATTTCTATTCACTTATATCTGTTCAGACAGATGCCTCATAGCTTCCATGAAATAAACTTGCCAAAAAGTAGTTTCTCATTAAAAAAAGGAGTAAAAATTAAGTTTGCTAAAAAGTGATAATACATGGTACCAAATATTTAGATAAATATTTTATAATTATAACATTCATTCACATATACATTTATGGTGCTGTCATCATAGCAATTATGACACCAGTAAGTATGGCTAAAATAAAAGGTTTATTTCATCATATTAAACTTTCTGCAAGGCCCATTTGCAAAACGGGATACTAGCCATTTACGATTGAATGTCTGGACTCAACATTGAGAGGATAAATGGTATACTGGGAAACTATCTCCTAGAAATATACTCCAAACTTTTAGCTATTTAGGTCCATAAAATCAAATCAACCATCCAACTAATCAAAAAATAAATTAAAAGATAAAAATAATTACTAAAAGTGCTTCAAACTTCAGTTAAAATTTTAAAAAATCTTTTATCAAAGCTGAAACAGAAATTATATGACTGTCAATAATGAAACCCCTTCAGCCTCAGGAATGCACTGTTATCAAGGTTCCTGAGCTTTCTGAGAAAGTAACATAATTACTGGAACAGATCAGAAAATTCTTGGACTGTTAAACTCCATTACTAAGTTTCAGCAGAAACAAAGTAAAGACCCTTGTATAGTCACACATGGCAATAGTAGACATAATCTATAAATCATGCATATTTTCATGGTAACAATGATGGCTCATGGCTTCCATAATCGGCAACCACTAGAGTGACTGATCTCACATCTTGGAGCAATTGTGCCATTCCATTCCTTACAAGTCAGGAATGATCTATACTAAATGTGATGGATCAGATATCCAAACACATGCCATACTTCATACTATGTAAAGTAAACGTAAAACATGGAGCTAATTAGGACAAAAATACCATTTAACTCTTTTACAGTTCCAATCACGTAAATAATTAGTACTCAAGATAGTTTATTACTATTGCAAGGGCACTTTCTGTATAGGTAACATATTTACCCTGGTGCAAACCCAGTAACTTAATTGTTTTAATGTAATTCACAATAAATACATTTTGTATCATGCTCTAGTACAAAAGTATCTATAAATATATACATATGTACAAACAACTAAAACCAAATTTTCACAAAACAATATACTATACTATACTATTAGTGATGTACTCCATTGTCTATTCAGGTCTAATCTAGAATCTTTAATTTAAAAAATGTTGTTCTGACCCACTGAATTGGTTTATTGACCTATTAGTGGATGATGGTACAAAATTTACACTGCTCAAACCAACCTAATTTGATTGCTTTGCCCTTTCTACAACTCCACAAACTACTTAGATTTTTTTCCTCCTCATTTCAGTTGCTTTAAAGACAGTTTCTAATGAAATAAAGAAATCTGGATAAGCATCAAATATTAGAGAGTGAGGGGTGCCTATTTCTCCTTTGAGGTCCCAGCACCTAGAATTGCAGGCTCTAGGTACATACTGGTACCTTGATAAATTTTGTTGGATTCGAGAATAAATAAAGGGTTATTTTTGGTGTTTGTTTAGAGTCATAGCAAAGGGATAATACCTTTCACCTGAGACAAACAAAGCCCACTCAAGGCGGCTTTGTAGCCAGGACTAGAAAGGTGAAGGTGTACGTGGAATCAAGTCTAGGCCGCCAGCCCACCTGCACAGTCTCTAGGGCCCCATGCTGAATCCCTACATCAGAACTCAGCAGAAACCTGGGCTAGACGTCTATTTACCTGCATGGGGCTAATGTCCAGAGAAGGTGGAGCCAACCCAGTAACCCTCCTCTCGATCTGCCTCACAAAAACCCATGAAAGCAAAGGCAAAGGTGGAAAACCGCAGAGCACTGTAGCCCTGGGACGCTCCTAACGGACTTTGCAAGGCCTAGTATGCTGAGGCTGCAGCGAGACGGCCGGCGACTCACCCTGGGGCACGACTTGCGCGGGAGACAGCGACCCTCAGCTGTTGCCTGTGCAGGGACAGAAACTCTGGACAAGGCCTGAGCGGGGACAGAGACCCTTGGCGACGTCCTGCGTGGGGGCATAAACTTGGGACAGGGCCTGCGTGGGGACGGAGACCCTCAGCCTCGGCCTGCGCGGGGACAGAGACCCTCAGCCTCGGCCTGCGCGGGGACAGAGACGCAGGCCTTGTCCTGTGCGGCGCCTCCTTCCGCGGCGTGGTAGGCCCACCCTGCACACCTCCGCACCTCTCTCCGCGTCCGGGGCCCAGGCCGCGTTCGTGGAGCAGACGGACGGCGCAGCGGTGCACCCTGGGATGGGGCTCGAGGCCAAGGACGGCCCAGCAGGCCCCGCGTCGCTCATGATGACGACAGCTTCTTTCACGGGTTCCCTTTCCGTGTCAGGCACTTTGCCTGGGCTACACTCATCTTAGCACGCTGACCTTGTGGCAAGGGCATCACTTCTGGTTCAGAGGGGCTAAGTTACTTACCGAAGCCACACAGTTAGGACATGGCACAACCGGGATTTAACCTAGGTCTTTCATGATTCCAAAACCACTGCCACTCACAATCTCTTCAGAGAAGAGAATTCTGTAACTGGCCTACAGACTGTCGACAACTTCCAGGAGTAGGGATAGGAAGGAGAAGCTGTTCTAGAATAATTCTATAACATCCATGTATTCTCTCAGCAGGCAAGCCCAGGTCTGCAGGTCTGCAGCAATCCCTCATTACAAGGTTGAATTAACAGAGATTGATAAATAGAAGACAGATAAAATGGGGCAATGAAAAACCTCTTTTGCAAAAGAGAGGGGGAGAATTATTTTCTGAATATTTGATTAAAATACAAATTTATGAAAACTATGTATAGAGGAGATAGTATATATAGTCTAGTAGTTAGGAAACAGGCCTTGGAGTCAGACAGCCCAGAATTTAAACTAACTTTGGGATGTGTGGCCTAAGGCTTTTTAATAGCCCTTTAAAATGCTTATGAGTAAAATGAGGATAATCATTCCTCCTTGCAGGGTGTCTTGAGGATTGAGAATGTCTATAAAGTATTTAGCACAATATCTGGTAAAATTAAGCACTCAGGGAATGATAGCTATTTTTACTATTTACATTGAGAGTACACAAAAATTTAAGAAAATATCTGATTTATGTTCTCAATAATAAGCAACTTAATTATTAAGTCTTACTAAGTCTTACTATGTCACCATGAAAGAAAAACAAAAAGGCATTAAGGAGAGCTCAGGATGAGATAAAAAGACAAGGAGTTGGGATATATGTTCATATTAAAATGTAAATAGAGATGGCTGAAAGGAGACTGCAAGGAAGTGGAAAATAACAGATTTAAAACCTGCTTTGGAGGTGATGATGAGTTGAGTTGACACTAGAGAAGATCCAATCAGGTATGAAGAAGTGGAGTTCAGATAATCTCCTGGGACACTCAGGAGAAAGAACAAAGAGATGAAAGTGATAAGAGATAAGCATGGAGATTAGAAAGCAGAAACTCAATCTACAAATACTGACTTAAAGCACTATAAATAATAATAATATTGAAGGATGACAAAAGGACTTAGCAAAAAAATATATGGAATGGTATATAAAAGACTCATTATATACTGGGCAAGAATCAGATCTAGATATAACCTCAGGAAATTTTTGTATTTCAAGGACAAGAAATTATTGTGGAAGCACCCTTCAGAAAAGCACAGTTAAGTTAAAATAATCGAAAGGAGCTAGTCTTAGCCCTCTCCTTAGCTTAGAACAGTTAAGGCCAGAAAACAATGCGGCAAAAGAGCAACTGTTTAAGAAAAACTGGCACACAAAAATTATTCCCAAATTGTCATTCAGGTTAACGAAAGGAATAACAAACAAAATACATACTCTGATATACAAAGTCTCAGAAAATATATCCCTCTTCCTAGCAAAGTTGCCAAGAAGCATAAATAACCCAGCCATCCTTCCCAGAAACATTACCAAGGAAGGGAACCAAAATTAAAATTAGCTCATTAGACACATCATGAAATTGAGTTAAGACTAAATAAATATAATGGTGATAACAAAATTGAGTGTAAAGTCAAAAATAAAATTTGAATAGAAGAAGTATAATTTAAAATTTATTGCGAATAGCAATTTGGTTTATGAATTCAGATGAAATTAACAATGACCAGAAAGCTAGACAGAGCAGGAAAAGGAAAGCGAACTAAATCTTGCATGTAATGATATCTACACTTAAGGCATAAGTCTTGGCTTTCATAACTAGCAAAAGGAATTTTCAAGCATGTTTTTTGAAAAGCATAGGAAGATAATGATTTGTATAGTTTAAAACAGTAGGTATCTTTTCCAAATAACTACAAGAGATGATAAATACAAATTACTAACAATCTATACTCAAACCAAAAGAAAATAAACACCAAGAAATAAAATAGCAAATATGTAATTTATGACAAAAATCATTTAAAAGGTTAAACCTATATATATTTCAATAAAAAGGAAAAAGAGACAAAAGCTTTTTGATTGTGTTTATGATATAAAATTCATTTATTATCTGCAGCTTATAAGTAATCAGACCAAAGAAATTATACCAAAAGGTTTAGATTAAAAGTCACATAGTATAGTGGAACCTCAAAGCCTGGTCTTGTATTATCCCAACGCACTTCTCTCTAGATACTGCAGTGGTTTTTGTTTTTGTTTTTCACCAGCTGATTCACAACTCAAGTAGCATAGCCAGGGTGGACATTACAGACTGCATAAGAGTTCTAGCGTCATCTGTTCTACATATCACTACTCCAAATGGCATGCTGCTGTGTTTGTGAATCCAGCCTCCCACAGTGGGTATGTCACCATTGACCTGTAACAATTGGAATGACACATCTTCACTGGAGGTAGGACTTTGTCATCCTCCACAGCAGACTATTAAAGAACAAAATAAGCAGTACTATTTATTACAATGCTGTTAAAAGAAATGTCTCTCATGGAATTCTGGTGGCTTCTTCTTTCTCCTTGCCAATCCATCCAGGTGTAGAGCGCTGTTTATATCTATTTCCAAATCCCCAACTGAAGGTGTGCTGACAAGCTTTGTTGCCTATACAGACATTTCAGAGACTTGGGCTATTTGTGATTACTCCCAAATGTTACTCTGATTCCACTATCAATTTGTAATAAAACTCACCTGGATAGTGGGAAAGCTATTGCCAGTTAAAAGTGACATGCAATTGAGAGTGCATATGCCACATTCTAGCAAAGAATGCTACGTGACAACAAAAATGACATGCTTGTCAACAACCTAGTGAGTCAGGGACACCTTTTCAATGTGAAGAAAAATAGCAAAATCAGAAAAAAAATTAACACATTAACTGCCATGTGAGTTGTATTTAACTCACACTAGTTTTCAACCCGGGGCCTCATGAAGCATATATAACTAGCACATCTCTTTCACCTTGGGACTCATGAGGGCTATTTTTCAAGCTGCATATAATTTATGCACAGAAAACAATAAAAAGTAACACATTTTTCATTAAATTAGAAAGGATCATTTTGTTTTCGAAGTTTTTATTCTATTTTCGTGATAAAACACTGTAGCCCCAAGGAAATTTTGTTTTTTTTCTGGTGTGGCAGTCAATGTCTTAAAAGACAATTTACAGAAAAATTGACAATCAAAAATTCAATCCTGTTTTCCATAAGTAAATTATACTACTCTTTTATGTTTCACAGAAAAACAAGCAAAAATACTCAGAGATATGTAGATAGAAAATATACTCTCCCCTTCTTAGCAAGTAAAAAAAGTTTAGCTGTGGAGAAATCTGCCCTTCCTCATAATTTATTGAATAACAAAAACCAAAGTCATCAGCAGTTATAAATGTGCTTCTGTTGTGTTCACTTTGTAGGCTTCAAAGAGATAAATGTGTCTGAGAGAAGGCTTAAAGCAATTAAAAAATACACAGACATCCCAATCAGCACCCTTAGAAAGTACTTTTAATGTAAACCCATGTTTTTAACTGTACCTTCAAAAATTTAGTAGGCTGTTGTTTCGAATCAGACTTGCAAACACTTGAGCCTTTTTCCCTGGAAAGTAAATCATGCACAGGTCACATTCCATTTCTTAATGCTTCTAAACATCGGAGAATTGTACTTTGAAAAAAAGTAAAAATCCTGAAAAGGAGAAACACAAGCAATTCAGGGTAAGTGCAAACATGCATTTTACTCAATGCAATAAGTAACTGGACGACAGTTTGGTCCAACTATTTGGTAAAGTTCAGTAAACTGCAAACTTACAAAGGGATCACCATGTGCTTTTCCTATATCTATATCTATATCCACACACAACACTAGTGAGCTTTGCAATTAGTAGGGGATACATGGCATTAAGTGTAAAGGTTCTGATCTGAGTTCAGCTCACCTTCCTTGGAATAATCATAAAAGCTTAGAATTGGTTTGCTAGTAGGATATATGGACAATACAGTCAGAAAACGCACTTTATCAACTCCAATTTTCAAACTGGTATTTTAATTGAGACAACTTATGCTGTCATAACAGACAATCATGACTAATTAAAGTTCAAAATTTAGGCCAGGATTCCAAACATCTGGGCAGCCCACGTCTGCCAAATGTAGCCCCAGTGGGTTGTGCTGAGGAAGAGATGGGAGGAACAGCAGCAGGTCAAGTCAGTGCCCCAGGAGATGCTTGTTGACTGGAACATCAACTTCAGTAGTCATGTTAAAATTATTCTTGACTTGGATGGCATTATTTTCAGCTTATTTCAAAGGTGCCACCCAACATTCCAGTATTATTTGTGTACAGAGAACACAAATAAATTGAAAACAACTGTTCTGTGGTTTCTACCTCCTCCTACCCCTGCACATTCGGATCCAACTAAAATTGCTCTCCCAGAAGTCACCAACAACTTCCTAATGGTCAAACTGTCCAGTGGCTTCTTCTCGGATCTCATCCTATTGTCCCTCTCACAGATACTAAGTTCCACATTCATTTTCCTTCTCAAAGCCCTATCTGACCTCTCTTAGTTTCCCCGTAGTATTTCTTGCTCTCCTGCCTCTCCTTTCTTTCACTTTCTGCCTTCTTCTCTCCAGGGCTGGTCCCCACTTCTCTCTCTCTCCAGTCAGGGCTATCATACCTTCCTCCATGGTTTTCATAATTCCTGTACACAAACGAGTCCCTTATTTGGTCTAACACTGTCCTTCTAATTGTCAACAGAGGATTTTTAACTGTGCTCTACATCGCCATGTGCTGATGACAGGGCCTACAGTCACTCGAGTGAAAATGGAACTGTCTTCCTCACAAGACTTTCTGCTTCCTTATTTTAGTGGAACAACACCAGCAGCATCTCAGCCATGCCAGTGAAATAACATCTCCTTATTTCAGGTTGATCTTGTCCTTCCTTTCAAATTTTTCCAGTTATACTTGCATACATTATTTAAAGACTCAAAAGTCTTTCAGTTCTAGAATCTTTTTCTTGAATTTCTTTAGTACTTTCTCTTTTCTAGTTCTTTTTTTCTCTTTCTGGTACTTCTCTCACCTGTTTTTTTATTTCTTTATCGTATTGCTATACTTCCTAGATTTCTTCAACTTAATTTTACTATATTTCTATTGTGTTTTTCACTTTTGCTATATATAATTTATATGGCTTCTTTTCCCCTTCTACAGAATATTTTTATGCAGTATTATCTATAATCTCTTATCTCTGAGGATACTGATAGATTAACTTTCTTCTTGTATAATCTGTCTCATGTTTTTGTTTCAGCCTCTGCCTTTCCCCAATGCCTGATGATCCTTGGCTGTTTGCTCACCTGTGAGAGGGGCGCACTTAAATGCCAGTTAGCTCTATGTACACGGTGATGTTTCCAGCTGTGGGCTTCATAGTAGGCTAATTTGGCTTAGTTATTTCTTTAGTAAACCCCAATGTTAGCATCTTTAGATCTTTTCTCTTGGGTCTGTTATATTCCCCAGAAAAGTCTCTTCTAGTCTCCCACCAGGAGTTAGAAGTGCTCTGAGTGTAGAGTTGGGGAGAAGGTTGGGGAGGATGGTGGTCCTCAGCATTCAGTGTGTAAATGTCTAAATAATCCCATTTTCAGGGTGTCATTCTTATCCTCAGCTGTGTATGGTGCTCCCTAGTCCAAAGACTCTCTGTTTCACTCACTGGGAAATAAACCTCTAATCTACGAGGGTAGAGGAGGGAGCAGTGGTTAGCTTACATGGATTGAGGCAGGGGATCTAGAGGTAATTGTTTCTTGAATAGACTTTCCACCAACCATCCCTTGGTACAGTGTGGGACTCAATACTACAACCTCCTGAGCATTCTGGGGAATCCACCTTGTACCTCAAGCTGCTTCTCAGCTTTCCCTATACCAGGTAAGAACTTAACTGCTCCTGGGTCTGCTCAGTCAGTTATCACTCATCTACATAGCTTTGAGCTCCCAAAATTGTGTGTCTTGTTGATCCTGATTTTTGCCCCGTCATTGTTGTGTTAGTGGGTGCCTGAAGGGGAAGAAACTCGATGTGAGAATCTAGCCAGAAGGCCTGGATCCCCCCTTCCCATTCTCATCACCCTTGCCTGCAGTGCAAGGCAAGACTTCTGCAACAGAATCTTTCCAGTCTTTTTGCTTGTCCATCTGGCCGATACATTGCTACTGAAGTAACTTTCTTCAAACACAAAAGCAGTCATTTACTCAAAAATTGCATCAGCTCTCTACTGCCTATAGAAGAATCAACATTCCCTAGCACAGCACCCTTGGATGATCTGACCCTAACATACTTTTCTAGTATGACTTGTCACACAACCCCCACACAAAACCAAAGCTGCAATAATTTTAGTTTTAATAGTGTACATCCATCACCTTCTGTCTTGAAGACAGGGAATAAATTAAGAAGGGGAGTATGAGAGGATATTGGAACCCAACTGCCTGAATTTATTCCCTCAGGTCTGCCACTTTACCAGCTGGGTAATCTTGGGCAAGTTACTTCATCTCCACATCTGTAAAATAGAAATCATAATAGTATCTATCTTCTAATATTACTGTAAGGATTAGAAGAGCACTTAAAACAGAGGCTGGCATATAGGAAGTGAAATGTAAGTGTTAATGGTTATAATTCTCTGCACATCTGCCTCCCCCAGGGGATTATCAACTCCTTGGAGAGGGATCTCTTCCCATTTATTCAACATTTGTGGTGTGTCTAAGACAGATAGGATGCTATCCACTGGGGACAATGTAAAAACAGGTTGGCAAATGGAAAGACTGCTGACTAAGGATTCAAATACATGACAAATGCTACAATTACAGGGAAGAGCCAAGTGCAAAGAATACAGAGCATGTAAAATTTAATGGTGCAGAACAGATGGGGGAAGGCTGCAGAGCTCACGCTTAGGATGGGGCTGGAGGAATGATTATGTAAGGGAGAGGGTTGTGCTGCTAAGAACAGGGGATGGGGAGAACCACAGGTGAGGCTGGAGAAGCAGGTTGGGGCTAATTGCACCAGATCCTGCATAACCTGTTCAGGCTACACTTTACTGTTCAACCAGTGTTTGTCAATCTCACCGGCTGGGTGTGCCACAGAGAATTCTGATTAAAGAGTAATGTTACTAATAATAGCTGAAATGCAGTTACTTGACATTTTAAAAATAAATTAGAACACACTCCCAAATAATGTTGAACAAAAGAATACATTATCTATGACTCCATTTATATAAAGGACAATGCCAGGCAGAGATAATCTCTGTTATCTCAATCCAGGATACAGTTACCTTTAGGGGTAGACAGTGACTGAAAAGGGATCCAAGGGGAACTTCTGTGACATGCATGTTGTTTCTTGAGCTAGGGTACTGGCTCCACAGGTGTGCTGTGAAAATTCAACAAGCTGGATACTTATAAGGGCATTTTTATGTATCTTTTATGCTTTAAAAGAAATAAATTAGATTCATGACAGTGTGCACACTTGGAGTTCCATATGCTTTTACTGGGAGAAGGGGTAGGATCAGAGACTGCTTTCAGGGATCCACTGGGAACTCACTGTGCAGACAACTTATCAGTTTCATGTTCCTTTGAGGCCTAACTCAACAGCTCTTGGATGCTCTGAAAGGCCAAGGATAGTTACCACACAGCCAAGGGTCATGTTTAGCAAGAGTGGGGCTTAGTGGGTGAGTGATGAATTGATTTACACTCAAGAGTCAATTATATAGGTAGAGATTCCAAAATACCAACACTTAGCATACCTGTAAGATTGCTTTTACCTCATTTTACATATAACAAGGGACCGATGGGTCCTTTTTAACTTTATAGAGAAACACAAATCAAAAACACATCTGCATAAGCATGAGTTATAATATATTCAACATTCGTGTACCCTTAGGAACACAGTCATTTTTTTTTTCTTTTCTCAAAAAGTTATTTTCATTAAAAACTAGTCATGTATCATTTGACAGGTACATGTTCTGAGAAGTGCATTGTTAGGCAATTTCATTGTTATGTGAACATCATGGAGTACTTAACAAACTTAGCATAGCCTACTGCACGCCTAGGCTATATATGGTATGGCCCGGGGTGGCGAACCTTTTCATGTTGGAAAGGTGCATTAATTTAGTTATAATGAAATAAGGCCACATTCAAGAAACTTCAATTAGATATACCTAAAAATGCACATTTTGTAAAAACCTAACTACTATGTATTTAATAATTTCAAAAAATGAAAACTAATTGTTAATGTTAAAGTTAACTAACCTTTTAATGACTGTTACGTCTGGTTTTTGTTAGAAAGCATTTGAATATTTTGTTGCAGCACGGAGGTCCACAGTTTCAGCTGATCCTGTAGACAGGTATCAGTCATTTGTGACCTTAGGAGTGTCCTGATTTGGGTTAGGTAGAAGAATGTAGATTTGCAGCAATCAGTGGCTGAAAAGCAAGAAAGGATTTTTTGGGCATGTTGCCAAAGGTGTGGGTATTCTACTGCATTTTTCCACATTTCAATTGGAGCTTAAGTCTTAACATCAAACAATGACTTTAAAATGTCATTTACTAAGAGCTCAAACAATTCCACCTGTAGTTCTTTAGGTGCCTTGGTGATATCAACTAGGTGAGGCTGAAATGCTAATTTGAGTATGACATAATGATTCTCAAAGTCAGTGAAGCTTTCATTGTATTCTCCAATTAATTGTTCTGTAACATCTGTGTATTCTTCAGATGATTTGCATATGTCATCTTGCTCATCAATGTCCTTTACTAACTGGGGAAAATGTTCACCCGAAATTTCTTTTTGAATAGCTTTCTTCAAAATGCTTGGATTTTTTGCCACATATCATATATAGACTTTGTTTTGCCTTGCAAAGAAATATTCAAGTCATTTTGATTTGACATGATATCCCACAGAAACGCTGCTTTCCTATAGAAATCTTCTTTCAATAATTCACATTGCTGATTCTGTTCTTCATAAAATTTAACCATCTGTTCTCGCAGAGATAAAATTTTGGCTAACACCTGTCCTTATGATAGCCAACACACTTTAGAGTGAATAGGGCAAATCCACAATGAATACCTCATCGTTCAACTTTAGCATGTTACAAAACTGACAATGCCACCTTGCATTTGCACAAATACAGTTAACAATACTTATAACTCATTGCAAAGTGTCACTTAAAGTAGTGGCTTTAGCACAGAGATTTTGCAATGAAAAGAAACGAGAGCATCTAGATCTGTTAATACCTTTTTTTATCTGGGCAATAAACCTTTCACGTTTTCCTGTCACGGAAGGTGCACTGTCTGTACATACACTCACTGAATTTACCAAATTCAGTCCAACTTCACTAAATTTATCTTGAAAGTTGTTGAAGATATCTTTTCCTCATGTTCTGTTTCCAAGAGTGCCCAAAGTAACTCTAGCAAAGAAAATCTTCTGTTATGACCCAAATGAAGCAGAAAACCTATGCCAAGTCAGTAGTATCAGTTGATTCATCCAAAGCAATTGAATGATACACATTTTCCTTTTGAAGCATCCATTGCATGAAGTTGTTCTGTTAAGTTGAAGGCTAATTGATGCTGCTGATCAGTTATGGTTTTCCTTGAAAGAGGCAGTTATCTGTACTTTGAAATGTTATCGGGGTCTAAGCATACTACAACTTCGACAATGCATTCTTTCACAATTTCTACATCACTGAATGGCATCCCTTTCCCCCTAATATACGTATATAAGCTACTTTGTAAGTTGCTTCAGCAGCATTATTTCCAGATCTTATTGCTGCCTGAAAGAATTGTCTTTGCTTTTGCTTTACATCTTTTAATTCCTGCAATACAAACTTTCATACCTCTCCCTCTAATTTAAAATATTTATGGTCCTTGTG
The DNA here is from genome assembly GCA_963574885.1 of Lepilemur ruficaudatus. Taxonomy (NCBI): domain Eukaryota; kingdom Metazoa; phylum Chordata; class Mammalia; order Primates; family Lepilemuridae; genus Lepilemur; species Lepilemur ruficaudatus. Next base: position 36,552 of record CAUYRT010018339.1, on the reverse strand, counting down.
TTATGTTGATGAGCACTGAACTTCTTTAATGTTAATACTGCAGTATCACAAAGCAAGCAAATCATCTTATCTTTAGCAGAAACAAGATAATATTGCAATTCCCAATCCTCATTATAAAATCTGTTTTCCTCCTTCAGCGTTCTTTTGGTCTTCTTTGTCATGATGGGCTGATACACAGACCATTAAAAAATAATGTCAAGCTATGCATCTATTCACAAATCCCACTTCAAACAAACACAGTGCACCATTGTCAAAAGCTGGTATACTCGACCCCCATAAACTCTCACCAACCAGACTCAGGCAGTAGTGGCGCCAGTCACACGGGGGAAGTTAGAACTAAATTGTGAGCATGGCAGCCATCAATTTAGCCCTTAAGGCTTACTAATATTCTAATTGTGCCAGTCAATCTGGGAGGATTATTTTGTTGAAACTTATTTTATTCATTGGTACTTTAAATCTGTTCATTTTAAAAATAAAAAAGATGAACAAAAATGTATTCATAAAAATAAAAGGATTTATTCCATAAAATTTGTATTTAGCCAAAAGGCTGCACTTAAGGACCTAGAGGGCCACATGTGGCCCTAAGGCCACAGGTTGCCCCACACCCTGGTATGGCCTATTACTCCTAAGCTACAGTACAGCATGTTATTATACTCAATACTGAAGGTAACTGTAACACAATGGTAAGTATTTGTGTATCTAAACATACCTAAAACCAGAAAAGGTATGGCATTATAATATTATGGGACCACTGTGGTATATGTGGTCCATCACTGACCAAAATGTCCTTATGCAGTGCATGACTATATGTACCCAGCTAAAAAGAGTTCAAAAAAGATACGAGAGGTCAAGTCTAATTTGGACTTGTCTCCCAAGGCAACCATTATGACTTTCTTATATATTCTTATTTTATAAATAGATAAAAGCATACATAAATATATGAATGTGTACTACTCCTGCCCTGCTTCTTTTCCTAAATAATTGGTAGCTCTGTATATTTACTTGCTTTTTACTGGAGATTTTTCATATCCAGAAACATGAATACAACTCATTCTTTTCACAGGTACCTAGTATTCCACTGAGTATATAAATTCTAACTTAACCACATATTCCTAGCCTTTTATTTTTACAAACAATCTAGCATTGAATATCCGTGAACATACATTCTTTGATGTGTTTTTTAAATGAGAAAGTGCTTCAATGCATATCCTTACCAACAGTATGTTAAGTGCAATTTTTTGACCTTTGCATTTCTATTTGGTTAACATTGGTTATCTCATTGTTATTTTAATTAGCAATCCTCTATTCGGTTACACTGATCTTTCTACTTCTACTTGAGTAAGTATTAAACTGTTTTGATTATCACAGTCTTAAGATATATTTTACTGTCTGGTAGGTTTAGTCTTCCTTGTATTTCAATACAAAAGGATCATTTACAGAAAATATTAAGGATATTTTAGATTGTTTTAATGACAGACATACCAGCACAAGTACTACTCACATTACACAAACCCTATAAACATAGAAAAAATTGAATTTAGTGCTTCCCCTCAAAAAGATAGATTTGTATCACAATTTTAAACAGGAAAATTACCTAGTGATTAAAAATTTTAAAAAATGAATCATGTTCACAGAGAACATGTACAATCACTTCAAAAAACCTGCTAAGATCTTACATTTTTTACATAGCACCTTATTAAATACCTCAGAGGTAAATAATAACTGTACTGGGTTAGTGTCTCTCCCAAATTCAAGTTCATTCAGAACTTGTGAATGTGACCTTACTTAGAAATAGGTTTTTTGCAGATGTGATCAAGATGAGGTCATCATGGACTAGGGTGGGCCCTAATCCATGACTGGTGTCCTTATAAGAGGGAAATTGGACACACATGCACCAGCGAAAATGCCACATGAGGCAGAAACTGGAATGATACAGTTACAAGACAAGGAACACTAATGATTGCTGGCAGCCACCAGAAGCTAGAAAGAGGCAGAAATGGATTCTTCTCCAGATTCTTGAGAACATGACCATGTTGACACCGTGGTTTTGGACTTCTAGCCTCCAGAACTGTGAGAGAATAAATTTCAGGTGTCTGAAGCTGCCAAGTATGTGGCAAATTGTTACGACATCCCTAGGAAATAATAACAATCAACCCAAATGTTGTGTGAGTTTGAACTGCCATAAATTTTGAGTGGTATACAAACTATATCAAATGACTTGTCATTGGATTCATCTTTTCCAGTCCCTAGGCTGCTTCCAATACGGCAAAAAGAACTTCACTTAGAAAATTCTTTTGTGGTGATTTTTTTAATGCTATTATCTCATTGAGGCGCAATTTATTTCCTTAATTTTGTATTAAGGAAAAACAATTCCTGGAAATAATATGCCACTGTTTTACAAAGGGCTCATACTTTTATTACATATTACCTCTACATATTTTAACAATTTCAAAAGTGCAGTTGGATTATATGGGAAAAGATTTTTCTTCTGTAAACGGTAAATGGCAACTTCTAGCTCTTTGAAACACTTTACTGTTCTGTAAGATATTCCCACTTCCGAGACAATATTATTTGGGGCTACTTCACGATTAACAGAGAAGGGAGTATTAAAATATTTTGGAACCATAGGCCTTGATTGGGGATTTAGGCTAAGTTCTTTTATATCCCTACTTGTCTCAGCTGCATCCTGAATTTTCTTAATAGCTTCTTGGTGTAAAGATGTCTGTTTACTATTAGCTAAACACTGGTTTGTGGAGTCCACTTCAGAATCATCAGAGCTGTCATAATCCACCAGACTTTGGGAAGCCTGGGGAGAAGACAGACTATGAACCTGCATGATGTGCGCCTCCTTCGACATCACAACCTGGTTCAGTGGTTCAGAAGAAGCATCAGAAGCCCAGGAGACCCAAGCACAAGCATTTACATGACTATCCAGAACAGTCAAGTGATGAGGTATTGTTTGGTTGATGCTTCTGTCTTGGATGAGTGAGGAGTCACAACCACAAATATTTATGTCATATTTACATTCAGTTGCATCAAAGTACTTACAAATGGTAAAAAAATTATCCCAGTCTTTTTGCAGTAATTTTAAATATCTAACAAAATATTCAAGAAAACAGGTTTCTGATGAAATCAAAAAGTCAAGAAGAACTGTAGAATCAAATCCTATATTTTTTAAGAAGAATAAGAAAATACAATGAGGATTATAGCCATTTTCATGTGTGTGATGCTTACACATTTCTTTTTCTTGGGTCAAGCTTTCAGTAGCTTCACATCCTCTAAAAATGAAGACAATGGAGAACTCAGATTAATGACTTTTTATAAAAATAACAGTCTTAACATAAAATTCATATACCATACATTCACCTATCAGATTACTTTTTAATCTATGTATTACCTTAAAAGAAAAAAATTTAGAAACTCATTCCTTTCCCTACAAACTCTAAATAAGTCTTACTCAGTAAAAGAAAGTCCACTGAGTTTGGCAGTTCTAGTTTTTGTCTGCTCAATAAAAGTCCTCCGTCATCCTAACATGAGCATTCCTCATTCTTACAGGTAACCAATTTCATGTGGTTAGATGGGACTGGAGACTAAACCTTCTTCCTCACCCTCCTCAACAAGAGTGGGCATATGACCCGGACTGACCAGAGAATTCCACGCTCCTGGCCAAAATAACTGGTTCTGAAAAGACTCTGTGACCCAAGCAGGCTAATGAGATCCCCCCCTCCAACCCCGGGACTTTTGCTGGGTATGAAAGATTATCACTATAAGGCCAATGTAAGCCTTGAGCTGCTGGTGGCCATGCCTGGGAATGAATTCAGATCTGTGAGATAAAGAGAAATAATGACATGATTTGACTCTCTTTACATAAGGTTATACCTGATGTGAACTTGACCCCTTAGAAGTCCCAGTTGTGAGCCAATACATAAACTAGTTTGAGTTGGCTTCTATCATTCACAACCAAAAAATCTTAGCTAATACAACCACATCTGAAAAAAATACATACCCCTTGAGTACATGCGTCTCTGGACACATTGAACTGAAGTTAAGAAAGTGAGAAATTCACACATAAAGAAAATTTAATTCAAAGGTTTCTATTTCCTGAGGAGTAAGAAGCCAACTTTGAGTACAATTAAGATAAACCCTTATAGGCATGTGTGTATAGACTGAATTTGTATTTGACTGTTTTTGAACCTAATTCAAATCACATGCAGGAGTTTTGTGTTCCTAATTAGAACCTTTTGAAAATTGGCCCCAAACACTTAAGAGTCTAAAAGCAGCCATTGCCAGCAGTGTCATAATATAAGTCCTGGCAGCACAATACTGCACTGCCGATCATTAGTAAGAAATCCCTTTCTCCCAGGCCAAGAAAGAAACGGAAATAAAGCAAATACTTTAGGGTTTTAATAAAGCAGAAGCAGAAATAGTGGAAAAGGTCATCAGTCATTAACATCATAACCAATTATAGATATTTGCCACAAGAAGATATTACCCCAAGTACAGCTATTCTAATAAAGCAGAAACAGAATCAGTATAAATGTCATCAGTAACATAACTTCATAACTAATTTCAGGTATTTGCCTCAAGAAGGCATCAGACCAAATTGCACTATATTAAAATGAAAATTCAGAACAGTTACTTTGATTATTTACAAGTTTGTACTCACCTTTACAAAGGCAAAAATCATCTTACTAAAACTTAATATAGAAAAGCAAGTCTTAGACATGAAAAGAGGTCTTAAACATCAATTAAGATTCAGAAGTGTAATAACTTACTGGAGGCTAAACTGGAACCCATGTTTTCAGATCCCAGGTTAGTTCTACTATCCCGGATCTGTCCAGCCAGCCAAGTTTTCTTTTCTTTTTTATAAAGATAGGATCTTGCCCTGTCACCTGGGCTGGAGCACGATCGTGCAATCATAGCTCACTGCAGCCTCAAATTCCTGGGCTCAAGTGATCCTCCTGCCTTAGCCTCCCAAATCACTGGGACTACAGGACTATAAGCATGAGTCACGGTGCATGGCCTAAGTTCTCACAGTAACACAACTGTAATCTTCTTTTCATGTAAATCAGGGTTAAAGAAAGAAAGAAATTGGAACTTATGAGGAAAGAACAGGATGTTTTCCCCCAAACAATGCAAAGTAAATAATATGCCCAGCACATTTTTAGAAATATTTTCTGCTTTCCTCACTTGTATGCAGTTCAACAATGACTTTAAAATATACTAACCTGGTCAATGTTAGGTAGATGCTCACTGATGCTTTGGCAGCCTCCAACATATCATCGTCTTGTTCTATGAAGACCCTAGACAGCCATTCACATGGATTGTGTAACTGCAGAGAGGGCTGGAGGTGAGGCTTTAGGAAGGTCAGTAACTCAGGCATGAACCTCTGTAAGTCAACTTCAAAAAGTGTAGAAAGTGTAGGCAACAGTTTATGAATACATTAATAATCTCTTGCCTATATATAATCCATAGTGTTTAAAATACCTTAAAATACATTACCATAATTGACACTTTCAGAAAGTCCCTTGAGTTAAAAATTATCTGTATTTTGCAAATGAGGAAACTGAGGCTCAGGGAAAAAAAGTGACTCACCCAAGAGCACATATTTAAAATGTACAACCAGATGATCTATTTGCTACAACTGCCAAATAACTGTCTCTTAGAAATGTAAGTTACATGATTTCTTGCTTAAAGCATACAAATGAGTAGACAATAGAGATCACTTCATTGGATGCCACAGCTATGTTACTAGATGCAACAATGCAACCAAGCAAAAATAATTTTGCCTTCAGAATAACAGAAAAATATACTTTTTTTGTTTGTTTAGAGTATACAATACAAAGTACTATTCTTAAGCACAGAAATCAAAAAGTTTTGGGGGAGTTTTAACTGTAATTTAACACTGAATTATCTAACAGATGCCACCTAGTGTTGTAAATTATAACTGCACAGAATTATAACTAACGTATAGTTACTAAAAGCTAAACGATATCCAAAGCAATTCATGGAAATCACTGCTCATGACCCATACTTTTCATTGGCTCTGTATGCTGCTTGTTTAGAGATGTTCACTACTCATTTTTCTTAAGTGAAATGGAGAACATGTCTTCTCCAACACCAAAACTGAAAATCATACTTTATGTGGCTTTTTTTGAACTCGTTAACACCCTGGAAATTATATGCAACAATTTGTCAATATAAATTTTCATACATTAGTTTCAATTTAATTTCTAATTGTCAATAATCGACATTAGTAAGAATACTAGTTTTATGAAGGATAATATGAATACTACAAATATTTGAATATGAACTGACATCTATTACTCACTTTGAGATGACTCAACAGCAACTTTTTTTTAAACCTAAATCATTCATTATGCTCTCAGTTTAGCCACAAAAAGTTGACATGTCTCTTAAGGTAATTCCAATTCTCTCTTTTTGGAAGAAAATTTAATAAATTATAACTAGGGTAATTTTATAACTAAAATTTAATAAATTATAACTAGTGGAATTTATACTAGTTCTGAGATTTGATAATTATGAATTACTGTACTAAATAGTTATACATTACTTTGCATAAAAAAGGGGTTTGGAGAATTACCTTTCATTTCATTCGCTGAGGTGCAATTTTGAAACTTGATTTCTAAGGCCTTCATTATAACTAGGCTCACTGCTCTGAGGATTACATGATCTGGACCAGAGATATGTTCACATCCAGGCTGAATTTCATCACCTCCAAAGAAGGAAGGTTTTCCATGAACAAACAACGTCTTCAACAACCCCAAATTCACAGCTTGCAAAACCGCATTAGCTAAAGCCAACATGTCCATCTCTAAATGACAGTCTGACGGCTTGGAGGCAGGCACAGATTCACGAAAGAGGTCTTCACCCACTTTATGGAGAAGGCACTTTTTGATAAATATGATGACCTTCCTTTTGACAAAAGCCTGAACAGGCCAGGTAATAACTTCTAGCACACAAGATGGTTTCAAAAATAAAATCCTCTGGCAAGTGAAATGTAACTTCAGGTAGATTCTGGAGGCCACGAGAAGCTCAAGCAAGTCCAGAAAACACATCAAGCTGTTTATTATTTTAGAAGTATCCTGGCAGTTTTCAAAATGCTGAGAAAATAAGGAATTGTAAAACACTTCAAAAATAGTTTCAAAAGGAGTCAGGAACTGCTTTAGAATTTCTGTAATTATAAAAAATAAGTAATTATAAATAACAGGAAAAATGAAGGCTTCTTAAAACAATTTTACAATTCATTATAAATATCACTTTATAAGATGAAAAAATAGATTTGTTATGTTCACCTCTGACATTAACAAATTAGGATATGCAGATTAACAGCTAATAACCACAGTTAAAATTCATTTTACAAATATCAATAGCAAACTATGCAAGAAACATAATAATGAAAAGCTTTTATTTTTTTCCTTTTACAAAACATTATCTTCAACAAAGAAATATGGGGAGAGAATCAGTTTTTCATACTTTAAGAATGATCGTATGTTTTAAAATAAGTTTTATTCTTCACTATAAACGTAATGATCCTGGGAGACACAATAGTTTATGCATCAATGTAATCTATACCTGCTTTTTGTGAACATGTATCTTTAAAGATTTCTTTTATTACAGCTGTATGAGTCCAGAGGCAGTATATTACTTTATCACTCTCAGAGTATTCAGAAAGATTTTTTTGGCAAAAAGCAATCCACGAATTACTTAATGCTATCTACAAGAAAGAAAATAAAAAAGGCAGTCATTATAATACAATTATTTTCTTTCTCATTACAAACTACCTGTTATACACTACAACTATATACAACATTGTTTACTCATTTGCCCAAAAAAGTATAACACATGGTAAAACAAGAAGGCACACAGATATTCCAACATTTTTAAGTCAAGAAATCCAATATGCCATAGAAATAAAAGATCAAAAGGAAACATGAAAATATTAGCAGTGTTACCTCTCTGTGGTAGATTGATGTGTACTTCTTACTTTGTTCTTTATGTTTTGTCTTACATTCCAAGTTTTCTACTATGAATATCAGTTTTTATATTCAGAAAAATGTTATTTTAAGAAAGTGATTATAGCTGAATAGTCAGCAGACGCTTAGATTTATTAACTAATTCAAAGACAGGAGAAAAACCTGATTCTGAATTCGTCTGTATTGTTTTTCATTATGCTGGGGACTAGTCTCAGAGTTTATATTAAACCTGTGAAAATGGGCTTATTCTCAAGTAGGGGTTCCTAAACCTTTTTCTGGGGAGAGGTCTACCTAATCCTTTGAGAGTCTGAAGAAAGTAATGCACTCTCTGATGTGATACCCACCTCTCAAGAATCTAATTTATTTTGATTTAAGTATATTTAAGTATATTTAAGACTAATCTTAATTTTTTTTAGATTTATATATGTTACTATATGAGCAAACATTTTATTAATACAAATATTTGAAGGGTAAAATCAAATGACAGAGAACAATTTTAAAGAAACTGTAAGAGAAATAACATAACTTGATTACTTATCTTACCTTTTCTTTCAATTGGAAATACAGAAGCAATGCAACGCACTTTGCAGCCATGTGAGATAACAATTTATCCGAATTTTGAAACATACAAATCTACAGGACAACAAATACATTTAAACATTATGAATGTTTTTTAAACTTTTATTTCAAATACCTAGATCTTTTAAATAAAAAAACAACAAATGCCTTACTAATTTAGTATCGACTTCAGCTGATTCTAAAAGAATTTTAATTATATCTCTGTATTTCTCCTTTGCCTGGAACTCAGTTTTGACAGACAATATCCTGGTTATCATCACTTCTGTCACTGTTAACTGAAGGAGCATTACTTCTCTGGCATCATTCATCTGAGAGGTGCTCTTCAAATGCACAGGTGCTACAGAAATGGGAGCCACCTTGACAGAGGATAGCTGATGTTTGTTCTGGATGCCACAGGTGTTCATCCATTCTAAGGAGGTGGTTGTAGAGCAATCTTGATCTGAAAATGTCGGGTTGAGATAAAAGATGTAATGATAGCTATCATTTTCAAGTGTAGTTCCAAGAAGTACCTTCTTGTATAATTGTTCTAAAACTTCATAGAAAGCTTTCATTTTGAGTTCCAAAATGTATCTTTAAGAAGGCTGGCAAATCCAAGTTGTAAATATTATATCTTAGAAGTGCAATGAATCTCCAAAATGTTTCTTCAGTGAAACCTAAAACAGGAAAAGTAATTTAAAAATTCCAAGTGTTATACACTTATTACAAGGGAAAGGCAACTGTTTCCACTAATAACTGGTTCTCAAGTTAAAGGAAATGCTGCCTGCTTAATTTCTAAAATGGAAAATTGTAATAAGAACATTATTTTAAGACCATAACAATGAAATGTATGCTTTCCATATAGATTTTAGAACACAAAATTATTTTTAGTTTTATCCCAGCAGAAACTTGAACTTTCCTCTAACATTTTTCAATGGGCTGTCAAGGTTTCTCAAGCTTGGCATGAGCCAGATAACTTAGTAGTGGGGGAGCTGTCATGTGTACTTTAGAATGTTTAGCAGCATTCCTGACCTCTACATCCGCTAGAGGCCCAAAGCACTCCCCTCCTCACCTGCCAGATTTTGACAATCAAAAATGTCCTCATACACTGTCAAATGTCCCCTGCAGGACAAAGTTGCTCCAGTCGAGAACCCCTGGGCTAACTCAAAATTCATTAACCTTCACTTCTAATTTATAGATACAACCTTAAAGTTAGATTGCAATATGGTCAAACTATATTATGGCTATTGCTGATTAAAGTCCAACTTAAAAATTATATGATAATGGTTATCACCTATAATATTAAATAAAAATTAAAAAACCACCTTCCCAAGGGAAAGATGTTAAACAAAAACAATTCAAACATGCGTAACTATACTTGTAGCTGGATGCAAATGTACATATCCTGGTTGTCCTGGACACCTCTCTTATGATAAAGACCAAGAAAGGTGGCTCAAAGAGAAAGGACATTTAGGGTCAGACTTGGCTTTTAAAGCAGAGAATATGGGTAATCAATGGATGGATCAGTATCAGAAGAAGTGTGTAGTTACTATAAAGGGAATATAAGCAAGGAAAAATTTAAGACTTTGGCATAAGCAAAAAAGATTACTGAATTATATGACCTTGGGGAGGAGGGAGGCTTTGCTCCTTTCATTGCCTTTGGGCTATTTTTCACCTGTAAACTGTAGATAACAGATGGCAATGCAAATAATTCTTGTTCACAAATATACAAATAATTGTCTGGTGGACAGGCACCCCTCCCACAGTGGGGAAAGCCAATTTTGCCTCCATTTGTAAATTCATTTTAACATTCTTCCACTCCATACAGATTCATGGTTTTCTTACTGCTCCTTTAAACGGGTTATGACTGGCTCCCTCATTAATTACTAAGCTAAATAAAATCTTTGTACATGATCATTTTAGGTTGGTCATGATTTTATCCTCTTGAAATCTGCCCTTAACAAAATCCACACACTTTTCTTCCCCAACCAATGTATAAATGCCCTTCCTTCCTCACAGGAAAAGGTTTCAGAGGGTGGTTACTTATACTGGGTCTCACTTCTATAATATGTCCCTCTAACTTAGCCTTGGTCTTTAACCTCTGACTTCCTCCCCTTATTTAGCTTCTAAGGATTTCAATTGTTGATTACCCCACAAGACAAAGCTGCCCTGTTTCAGTCCTTTAGTGGAGAAATAAATATTAAGAAATCTATAGATTTTAAAGTTATGAATGAAACCTTTGATAAGTTTAATCTAAATCTTATTTTCAAACTGTGGTGTGCATACTACTCGATTTATTGACATAAACATTGGTGGTCTTGTTCCATCTGACACTGTTACACTTTAACTGAGCCCTGTGCTCCCAGAAAGCAGGGATGGTTAAGAATCAGCATACCCTTTTTGGTTTCAAGAAAGAGCTAAGCAGAAAGGACCAACTTAATGTCCATAATTCCCAGAAAGGATCTGCTCCCACCCTTCCTCAGTGACTCCCTTGTTTTATAAAACCGTACCTTTTCTCCCTCTTTGAGAGGTCTCCCATTAGTGAACATTCTCCCTCTTGCAATAGCCTGGATAAAATCGTCTCCTTAACTGCCTGCTATATTTTATCTGTCACACGTGAGAAATTAGTCTTCATGCTCTACTTCAAAGTCTCATTCCACCGTAGTTCTTTTACTTTATATTTTAGTTATAATATCTCTTCTCAAAAAAAATTCTGACACTTTAAAATAGGATATTTTAGGTTTTAACTAATATCATATGCTCAACTCTATTTATTAAAAATTGCATCAACAAATGAATTATTTTTATTTCAATGCTATAGCAATAAAAATACTTCCAATAATATTCCTATGGGTCATTAAGTCCTTAAATTTTTACCACAAATTAAAATGAAATTGCTACTTGACCATTTTCAACCTACAAAACTGGCAATATCATATGGTTTGATCATTTCAGCATACCAACTGAAGTGAAGGCCAGAATAAATATTTCAGGGGGAAAATGGGCTATTTTCACTCATGGTGGGCCAGGTTCTTTGATAAGAATGCTGGTGAGAAATTAGACTGAAAGGTTGTAAACCTTATGTTAAGAAATACAGATTCAAAATGACCCTTTACAAATAGAAGAAAAAAACATAAGCACTGGGGTCATAAATGGAAAACTCAGTTTCTCTCACTGTGCTCTTACAAACTACTTGACACCAGATGCATGGGGATTTCTCTCCACAAGCAAGCAAGCAATCACTTCTGCATAGGACACCAGCTAGGTGTCCTCCATTCAATTCAACATTATCTACCTGCAGATAGCATCAGATCACATAAAGACTCAGTACCACAAGACTGAGCCTCACTTCTTACATTAATTGCAAGCCCCAGGTTGTTTTACTTTATACCCAACTGGCTATAAAACAGGGTTCTTATGATCCCCTCCTTGGGTTTGACTAATTTGCTACAGAGGCTTACAGAAATCAGGGAAACACATTACCAGTTTAATATAGAGGCTATTCCAAAGGATACAGACAGAGAGATACATAGGATGACATATTGAGAAGAGGTGCGGGCTTCCCTGGCCTCTCTGGGGACACCACTCTCCACCAACTTCCATGTGCTCAGCTATTGGGAAGCTCTCCAAACCCTGTCTTTTTGGATTTTTATGGAAGCTTCATTACTTAGGCACAATTGATTAAATCACTGGCCAACTCAACCTCCAGTCCCTCTCCCCTCCCTGGAGGCTGGGGCTGCCCCAGCGGCTGGGGCTGAAAGTTCCAACCCTCTGAGCACAGGGCTGGTTCCCCAGGCAGCCAGGCCCCCATCCAATGGCCACCCAGATTTTCCAAAAATTGCCTCATTACCATAAGCTCAGGTGTGTGGACAGGGTGTGTTATAAATAACAAGACTGACTGTCTTTTACCTTTAATGCTCTGAAGCTGTTCTGAAGCTGGTTCAGGAACCCAGGACAAAAGGCCACATACATTAACACAAGATAGTCTTATTGTTGTAGTCATTTAGGAAATAATAGGCTTACAGAAGCATAACACCACAGGTGACAAATGCCTAGGGGCCAGGCAGGTAACAAATAAATGAATGAATGAATAGGTACTAGGTTGTTTCTATAGTGACCAAGCATAAACTTTTCTTAATTATATACAGTCTTTTAAAATAAATGTCTGTGGGTACCCCGTTGAGAACTGATTAAAAACTGCAGTTTGTTTTTTTTAAAAAGCAATTGTGGTATTAGAAGGAAAGGACAAATCCTTAAAAAACAAACAAAGGGATTTAACTGATCACTCTGGCCTGGAAGAAGGTATTCTTCAGAATCCAAGCTTTTAAGAGACAGGGGTCTGGGGATGGGTGCTCAGGATTTGTCTAACCTGAAAAGGAAACAAACAATTGGAGAGGTCTAATCAGATTAAGTGAAGGAGCAGTACTTCTCTTAGTGTATTCAGAAAAAACCTCTTGGCAGAGAAGTGTGAACTCCCCCACCAGGTGGCCTAAGGGGTACCCATTCACATAAAATTGATGTGTTGGGAATAATAATTGTTGAACTTTACTGAATGCCTACTACGTACCAGACTGTTCTAAGTGAATTTCTTCTAAGTGAGCTCCACAACAACTTTATCAGGTGGGTATTTAATTATTACACTCATTTTACAGATAAGGCACAGAAAGGTTTAAGTCACAGAGCTAGGTAAATGACAGGATTTTAAGCCAGAAAGTCTAATTCCAGAGCCTGTGCCCTTCACCATTCTGCTAAGGCACTCCTCAAACTTCCTCTGGTATTCCAAAAGATCCAGGACAATCATTGAATAGAAGATCTCAAATAAACTAAGACTAAGTACTAATAGTAACTCACATAGCCTCATCTTTGACACTGTAAAGGAGAATACCAGTCCTCTCAATCACTTTCACATTTGGAACAAAATCTAAAATCAAGGTCAATTGCTACGCAAATTTCCCAATGCAAACCAAGATTAATTTTTTCAAAAGATACTCAGCAACTAAAAGTTGAAATGTTAATCAGGACACCCATTTGATTGAATATTTATATTAAATTACAGCCAGAATGGGGGAGGGGATTGGTTCCAACACCTGCTGAGGATGCCGAAATCCATGGATGCTTAAGCATCTGATATAAAATGGTGCAGTATTTGCGTATTACCTATGCATGTCCTCTTGTACACTTTAAATCACCTCTAGATTACTTATACTTAATACAATGTAAATGCTATGTAAATAGTTGTTATACTGTATTGTTTTTTAATTTATTACTGATTTTTTTATTGCCTTTCTTTCTGAATATTTTTGATCTAAAGTTGGTGGCATCCATGGATGCGGAAACTGCAGATACAGAGGGCTGACAGTAGTTTCATATAAGCTCCAGAATCAAAAGGCCAGCATGGTAATCAGACCTGCATGGGTCTTTGACCTTGTTAATGATGAGATTCTGTGGGATCAAATGTCATTGGTAGTGCTGCTGTCAATGACAGTACAGTTATCCCTAAGTATCTGTGGGGGTCTGGTTCCAGTACCCACCCAAGATAGCAAAATCCACAGGTGCTCAAGTCTCACATACAAAATGGTGTAGTATTTGCATATAACTTACCCACATCCTGCTGTACACTTTAAATTAACTGTAGATTACTTATAATATTTAACACTGTACAATGTAAATGCTATGGAAATAGTTAGATTGTTTAGGGAATAATGACAAAAAAAAAAATCTATACATGTTCAGTACAGATGTAATTATTTTTTCCCCAAATATTTTTGATCTGGGGTTAGTGGAATCCACAGATGTGGAACCCAGGGATATGGAGGGCCTACTGTACTTTTAGTAGCTACACCAAACCCAGCACCTCTTCATGAAAGCCAAACCATCCACTGTTCCTACTTGGCTATCAGTTCAATAGTTCATCATCAAAGGCACTATGAATATGAGGGCTAAGACCTAGACTTTATTTCCTCTAAAATAATTCCAATCTTTTATAAAAATTAACCCCAAGTGGGTCATGGGATGTAAAACTTAAAATTAAACATTTTTTTTAAAAGCAAGAAAAATCTTAGGGAGCTAAAGTTAGGCAAAAAGTTCTTAGACTTGGCCCCAAAATAACAATCCGTAAAAGTAAAAATTTATAAGCTGAACCTCAACAAAAGTAAAATCTTTTCCTCTGCAAAAAAAACCCTACTAAGAGGATGAGAAGACAGGCTACAGACTGAGAGAAAATATTTGCAAAGCACATATCTGACAAAGAGCTAGTAACTAGAATATATAAAGAATTCTCAAAACTCAACATTAAAAAAATTCAATTAGATAATGGACCAGAGACACGAACAGACATTTCACTGAAGAGATATAGAGATGGCAAACAAGCACATGAAAAGATGTTTAATCGCATTAGCCATTAGGGAAATGCAAATTAAAACTACAATGAAATACCACTATGAGAATAGTTAAAATAAAAATTAGTGACAGACACCCAGTGCTGGTGAAAATGCTGAGAAACCAGATCCTTCTTACATTGCTGGTGGGAATATAAAATGGCATGGCTACTCTGGAACAGTTTGGCAATGTGTTAAAAAACTAAATATGCAACTACCATATGACCCAGCAACTGCACCTGAGGGATTTATTTCAGAAAAATGAAGACTTAGTCACCCAGAGACCTGTAAATGATGTCCTTCAATGAGTGAATGGTTAAACAAACTGTGGTACATCCATACCATAGAGTGCTATTCAGCTATAAAAAGGAAACAACTATTGGTAGCTGCAACAACTTTGATTGCTCTTGAGAGAATTATGTTGAGAGAAAACAGGCTATCTCAGAAGGCTGCACATTGTATGAGTCCATTCTTGAAATGACAAAATTAAAGAACGGAGGACAGATTAGTGGTTGCCAGCTGTTAGGGAGGCCCCTCCCACTCAGTGAGTAGGATTATGAGAGGTACCACTCTGATGACAGAACTGGTGGGGGACCAACTAATCTATATATATATAACAAAGTTGCACAGAATTAAATATATGCACATGTGAAGTGAATAAAAGAAAAATGGGAAATCTGAATAAGACTGATGGATTATACTGATGCCAATAACCTGGCTGTGATATTTTACTACAGTTTTGCAAGATGCTACACCACTAGAGGAAAATGGGGAAAGGCCATACGGTATCTCTTTCTATTATTTCTTTTCTATTATTAGTCACTGCTTGTGAATCTATAGTGATATCAAAATAAAAAGTTTAATTAAAAAAATAATAATTTCAGCTATAGACCATCTTTTGGTTCCTAGCATTAATATCTATAGGATTTTCATTAATATCAATTAAAATATAATGAAAACATATCCTCCTGCCTCAGTCTCCTGAAGAGCTGGGACTACAGGCACATGCTACCACACCCAGCTGAAACAGGGAGAACTTCTAAATGTCTATTCATTAGAAAATATTCTCCCATCACTTAATTTCAAAATTATCAAAGAACAAGCTCCTAGTAATTTAACTCCTCTTTTTATGTGGAAAAAAAAATGTCAGCATCACTTTCAGGAAGTTTTCTTGAGATAACCTCTATGTTTAAATTCAGAATACAGAAAAAACATCTATTTTCATGGTGAATATCATCAGAAGTAAAAAAATTACTACTTTTCTTTATATGAATTGGCTATTACAGTTTGCTAATAGATTGGGAAACTTAATAGTGGGCTTTAGCCTAATTCAATAGATTTGAATCCAACTGTAGCCTGAGGCTAATCTATTTTACTCCATTAACGAAGATGTTGTGATAATTTGAAGCAGAAATTGAGGCACTTTAAACAAAGCCACTCTTCCACGATTCTGGTTCCTTCCCTCAATCAAAATATCATTATCTTTGCCAGAAAAAATAAAATGAGTCTGCTTAGACTCTTCAAGAGCACCTCCCTCCTCTTTTTAAAAGAAGGAGGGCAGCTATGTTCCAAACAACATGCCATGTGCTATCTTCCCTTGGTCCTGTCAGTTCCACTCATCATCCTTCTCAGTGGCCCAACAGGCTCCAACAGGACACTCTCAGGTGGAGGGGAGAAAGCCTGCTCTTCAAGTTCCAGGAACTGTGGGGCTCTCCTTATCTTCATGCCTGAAGAGGTGATGCACTATCTCTTGCTGATTTCCTCCAAACAATGATTCTCAAACTTTGGCCTGCATGAGAATCACTTGAAAGGTTTATAAAAGCAGACTGCAAGATCCTATCCTAGGAGTTTCTCATAGGATAGTTCTGGGGTGGGGCCCAATAATATGTAGTTCTAACAAGTTCCCAGGTTCCTGCTAAGACACCGGGAACACTTAAAACTTTTATCCCCTTGTAAATCCTCCCATTAAACTATTGTCACAGGACTCTTGATACAGGCCCAGTTTTTTTTTTTTTTTTAAAGCATGAAGGAAAAGCCTGGTAATCAAGTTACAGGTAAAACAATGCTTAAAAGTGTTTTTCTGCCAAAGTGGTATACCTGTAAGAGCCTGGGATCTGGACTCAAATGGCTCTACCACATCAGTCACCAAGGGGCAAGTTACCCTCTAAGATTCAGTCTCCTGTATTCAAGGGACATAATAATGGTACTCAGCTCACAGGATGCTAAGAGGATTAAATTAACTGCAATTATCTCCATAATAACTCCACTGCCTGCCCTGCATGTTTCTTCCCTTGTATCTACATACGGTGTAAAGTTGTTTTTAAAAAAATGAATGAACATGGTTTAAGACAGACCCCTGTTCTGTTTTTTAAGGGGGTAGGTCACATTCATCTGAACAACCTGACAACTTGACTGAGACCTACCTGTTTGCCTTTAACTGGCAAGATGCAGGTATCAGCAAATGCAAAGCTGCTAGATAGACTCATGAAGAGCCATTATTGGTTTTAGACAAGTAATGAAATAGTTTTATTTTTAGAAGCCTGGAATGATAGAGGGATTGCAGCAGACATAGTACAGATTAATACTGGACATTAGAATTTAGAATTTTTGTACTAGAAGAAATCTCAGAGATGTTTTATACCAGTAGTTCTCAAACTGTAGCATCAAAATTCCCTAGAAGGCTTGTTAGAACACAGATGATTGGGCCTAACCCCACATATTCTGATTTAGTAGGTTTGGGGAAAGACCCAAGAACTGGACCAGGTGTTACACTTTAAGAACTGACCAGTCTACTCAATTTCACTGATGAGGAATCTGAGCTCCTTAGGGTTATATCATATTGTGTTAATGCTAAGCATTTTTTGAAAACTGGAAAACCTCCAGTGTATCAACATAGAAAACAAAACCCTTCTAACCTTAGCTGCTAAAATATGATTTTAAGTGGCACTTCAGAATGAAATGTTTCATTGAAAGGTTTTCTTTAGTCATTCCCCTTTACCAGTCCATGCCTTGTCCCATTTCTAGTCTCCCCCACAACCCCATCCCCACCCCCACCACCACCAACAAAACCACCACGAGTGGCAGGGTAGAGTTTAGGGAATGTCTGTAGATTTTACTGAATACTTGAATTCTGTGCATACAGATAAGACTTGGTTTTCAGTTGATAAAATAAAGTTACCTACCTCAGAAAGTATCACACACTTAAAGATTTGCAAAGAAACCACATGGCATATATGGAGAAAACATTTATACAACTCAAGTAGGAGGATGCCAATACCTTTATTTATTAATCTTGAAAAGGTTCCTTTCTGCCTCTGGGCCAAGTTGACACAATACTGTTCCTTCTGCTGAGAAAGCTCTTCCACCCACCTTCCCTTTTGTTTCAAGCTTAAATATGACCACCTCTGGCAAGGCCAGGTCCTCCTCCTGGCATTCTCAGTCTGCCAGTACCAGTGCTCTGTCTTACTGAATATTAATGATCTGTGCAATGATTTATGTGTTATCTCCTGAGCTAGACTGTAAACTTTGTTAAGAGTTGTCTGCTTGGTTCATCCCTTCTTCCCTAGCTCCTAGTATGGTGCCTGAAACACAGTAGGTAGGTACTTGTATTTGTTGACTGTATTGCTGGCTGAAGATACATTTAGTAGTGTATATGACTCAAATAATCCTAAAATCAGTTCCAAAGTTTATTTTAGTATTATTTGATCTCAAAAAAATTTTAAAATGCCATGCAATTTTTAACTTCTGAATTTTAAAATTACAATAAAAATTTCATGTCAAAAAATTATACAGTAGTATAGTATCCATAGCAGGAATTGAGTTCTGACCTCATTCATTCTTTACTGTACTGTACATCTGACAACATCCTCAATAGAAGCAAGAAGCAAGACACACTTAAGTTACATCTTAAAACTGCTGTGGCAGAGTGCAAATTAAAACTACTTTTGAAGAAAAAAAATCCCTTAAATTACAGGATAGGAGCTACAAGGCATTCAAAAGCTGCCAGTTAGTTTCCTTTCTTTCAGCATCATTTTTGCTGGGACAGTGGGACCAAGGTCTAATATACAATTTCTTTACCCAGCCCCACTGCCTTTTTCTGGTAGTACCGCTGAACTAAGTTAGGCTACACGGTAGAAGATGGGGTCCACTGTGATGCATCTGTGTTTATGGTGGCTCTCTTTACTATACCCAGGTTGCCAGACACTCCCTGCAGTTCCAGAACAGTATCTACTGTCAACTAGAGCATAAACTGCTCACTGCTCATTTTCTCTACCACCAAGCACTTTAAGGGCCAGGACACATCCTTCTGGGCAGTGGTCCTTGACCTTGGTCACATACTGAAATCACTGGAACACTAGGGAAAATCTCTGAGCAGTGGACTCCGTGGAGACCAGCTGAATCAGAATTGTTGCAGCAGGGCTTGGGCATTTTTCCAATGATAAAGTTTTTTTCTCCTCAAGGAATAAACTCAATTTTGGTTGAGTCAGGGGTTATGAATTAAACTTCATAAATATTTATCCTAAATTACTTCACTTATATGTTGTAAGATTAGTGCTTCCATTTTTGTGAATTTGATATTACCTAAGTGAATGAGAAATGAAGTACGTCTGTTAAAATCCAATCGATATTAACTTAAGAACATTCCGTAATCTAAATTGCTTTTAAATCAATGAAAAGTTGTAATACAAAAATAAACAAATTTGAGAGCACCAATTCAATAAAGCAATTTAGAATTATCTAGTAGCACCTTCCGTGAAATTTTGGAATATGATGTTTCTTGGTTATGACATAATTATATCTTGCAATTGTTTGAAAAATTGTTGTAACTTGCACACAGGATTTTAAGTGAAAACAAATGGCCAGAAATGTGGAAGAGCTGGAAATCAGGAGACAACTCAGTTACCAGGCTCCTCACCAAGAAGTTCTTAAATCTTCATCTCTCCATTGAAACCGCGTTTAGCCGCTGCTGAAGACTGAATGTGTTCTCCATAACTATTTACATATTTGTTCATTTCTTTCTCTCCTTTTCCTTCTTTTCAGAGTTTAAAACTGCCTGATTCTCTAATTAGCAAATGGTATGAAACTGAACTTATAAATCACATTTGCACTGCTAAAAAAATTTCAACAATTTAAAGATCTAACTGCCTTTTATTAGCAATTCATGTATTAGCAATTCATCTAAAGATTAGAAAAGGTGCTTCCAACGAACTGAGCAGAGGATGTGGGCTTTATAGGCAAAAAAGAGCTAAAGAAGAGAAAAGGGAGGAAAGCAGATTGGTTATTTCTAAGTTACTTCCCTTACAGGGTTAAAACAGAGGTGAGACTTCCTTATCGTGACGGCTCAGGTAAACTGGGTCCCCTCTGATTCTTTGCAGGAAATCTCCTGTATTTTAGAAAACTGGCCTATTTCAAAGTTTAAATTGATTATGTGGCACCTAGCACCAGTGGCTTCATTCTGATTTGGCCTGGTCTGTTGAGTCTAGTGCATAAGCTTAATCTAAAACAATGGCCTCCTATACGTTTGATTTAACAATACTAATAAGATAGACCACTTTAAATTTATTTACATTGAAGTCTCACTGCCAAGAAAATAATGGAAAAATCATGGTAGAGTTGAAAGATCAAATGCTAATAAAATTTAACACCATTTAATAGTCCTGAACATAACTGGTTTCTAATTATAATTCAGCTATCTACTTCAAGTAAAAAGGGAAATTCAAAAATTTGAAACTATAAAATGATTGTTGGGTATAATGGAACAAAAATAAAACAGCTCAAGACCCCATCTCTACTATAAATAGAAAGAAATTAATTGGTCAACTAAAAATATATAGAAAAAATTAGCCGGGCATGGTGGCACATGCCTGTAGGCCCAGCTACTCGGGAGGCTGAGGCAGGAGGATTGCCTGAGCCCAGGAGTTTGAGGTTGCTGTGAGCTAGGCTGACGCCATGGCACTCACTCTAGGACGCGCAACAGAGCGAGACTTTGTCTCAAAAAAATAAATAAATAAAACAGCTGATTCTCTCTATCCTCACTGCCACTACTGCACTCCTACCCTTGACAGCTGCAACAGATTCCTTCCTAAGTGGTGGTATCTTGGTCCACTCTATACCCACTTCCTTTTGAAAAACCTTTGCTTTCCTCAGGATAAAGTCCAAATCCCTAAACATGGCTTAGCAGGCCCTTCAAGATCTGATTCTTCAGGTCTTCTTACCTCTGCGCCCTAACCCCCATTCTCATTACTGATCATTATCCCCCTTATTCTGCTTCAGCTAGGCTGGCCTTTCTTGCAGTTCCTGTAAGCAGCAAATCTTATTCCAGCATAAGAGGCTTTGCACTTTTGGTTCTCTCTGCCTGGAAAATTCTCCCCCCAGATCTCGGAATGGTTAACTTTTTGTCACTCGGATCGCTGTTCAAATGTCACTTCTTCAGAGACCTTTACTGACTATCTGTCATAGTCCATTTTCTGTTGCTTCTAATAAAATTCCTAAAACTGAGTAATTTATAAAGAAAAGGAATTTATTTCTTATAGCTTTGGAGGCTAAATGCAAGGTTGAAGGGCTACAACTGGTGAGGGGCTTCTTCCTGGTTGGAGGAAGCGCTGCAAGGGGCTGAGTGTGTTCAAGTGCTATATCAGGTCTCTCTTCCTCTTGTTATAAAACCACCAGTTCTACTTCCATGATAATCCGCTGACCCATTACTCCATTAATCCATGAACGAATTAATACATTCACGAAGGCAGAGCCCTCATGATTCGATCACCTTTTAAAAGTCCCATCTTTGAATACTGCCACTTTGGGGAGTAAGTTTTAACAAGACTTTTGAAGGGAACAAATATTCAAACCATAGCACTACCTATCTAAAATACCCCACCACGACCCAGTCCAACTCGATCTCATTATTTTGTTTGATCTTCATATAACATATCCCTCCCTATCTGATAATTTTGCGTTTGTCTGTCTCCCCTGACTCACTATCCTGTTCACTGCTGTCTCCCCAACGACTAAAAGTGGCCAGTAACCACCTGCTAAATGAATAAATGTGCTTAATAAACATGTCTTGATTAGTCCTTCTCGCATTTTTCCCACTTTCCCTTTCCCTTCACGCCCAGAAATCTGTCAGGGTGACTATCCTTGTAGGAAAAGCCTTGAACCAGCTTCCCAACCCAAAAGGAGTCCTCTCTTCCACGTAAGGCCAGGCATCCCCAGCCTGGTAGCTAACGGTATCTCAGGGACCGACAGATATTCCAAGGACCGGGTACTCGCGTCTGACAAGGGCTGAGGAGGCGCAGCGCGACAGGGTGCTCCCCTCTTAGCTTCCTGGAGACTGCCACCTCCCACATCGTAAGACCCGGACCAGCCCCTCAGACTGGTCCTTCACGCCACCCTCGCCGCCGAGCTCAGCTGCCGTTTCCGGTTACCTGCCTAGGATCCAGCTCCGGTCACAGCCTCCACACCGCCATTCCAGAGAACACCTGCTCTCTCTGGGCCACCGTAGTTCACGGAAAGTACACGCTGGCCCCTCCTCCCGCATGCGTAGAGGCCCCGTTCGCGTGCAGTGTCTCTTAGCAACCGCTTCGAGTCTCTTTGCCAGGGGCGGAGCCTCGGGAGGCACCGCGGGGAAGCCGAGGGGGAAGTGAGTGAGACCAATCGGAGACGAGTTCCAGCCCCGATCGGCACGCCTCCTCTAATTGTCGCGAATGCAGAGGCAGCTTTACGGCAGGCAGGGGGTGGGGGGTACTGGGGGTAAGGAGGAGAGAAGGAAGCAACCAGCCAACCAAGTCGCCCCCATCTCCCACCCCCACCCACCCCGGACCTGGTTTACGGCTCTAGGCTCAGGCTCCACTGCGGTCGCTGATTGGTTGCTGAAGGCTTGGTCCCATCCCAGTGACCCCAAAGTGCTGGAGGGAGGGGGCGGGGGTGGCCCAGTGCAAAGTGCATCCCGCAAGCCCCCAGTCCGGAGACCCCACGGCTGGCACTTCGGACCCTGTATGACCTGGGACCTAGCTGTCCCGAGACCTCCTGGGTCCCTTCGTAGCTGGAAGCCTCTGGCCCGGAACGCGGCAGCCCCCTGCTTCGAGCCCCTGGACCGGGACTGCCCCCCCACAACCCGAGCCGGGACTTCCTCCCTGCACCCTTGCCCGGAGGCTGTCCGGCGGCCGGGGCCGCCACCTCCCGCCTGCTCGGCTGTCTGGATGCTCTCTGTGCTGGGGCCGTGAGGCACCGAGGAGGATCAGGAACACCCGGGTCCGGCCCTGTCTGGGGTGTTTCTTCAATGGAGAAGTTGGTGAGTGTGGAGGAGGCTGCAAGGAGGAAGAGAAACAGCAGCTGAGGAGACAGGTAAAGTCAGTTACCTTCCCCTAGGGGAAGGGGGCAGACTGGAAGGGTAGGAGGGAGGAGAATCTCTGCTCCTTCACTGCCTGCTCTTGCCACTTCTCCAGCCCCTTCTTTAGCTCCCCCTTCTCTGAGCCCCCTCCTCGCCGCTGAGGCACTACACCACTCACTGGTTTCTGTTTCTAGGTTTGGGCTGGCTGGAGGAGACACGAAAGCTGGAAGGGGTCTGCCCACCCACCAGAGAAGCAGCAGACACAGTGCCTCTGACCAGCGTCCTCTATAAAGGTAATATGCCAGCCCTCCCCTCCCCCATTGTTTATTCTTGGCCCCTACCTCGTTAAGCAGTGCTTTATTTTAAGGGTGGTTGCCTGGGAATGCACCCTTTCCTGGCCCCCCAGTTTCCTAGCGAAACAAAAACGTTGCCCATGCCTGATCCTTAATATTTTAATAACTTCTCTACCCCAGAAATATATTTTTCCCCTTCCTCTCTGTACAGTGTGTTTCTGTGTTTTGCACTATCTTTCCGTACACTGTGCCATTTATTCTGCTCTGAGGCCTTGAGACCTTTTTTGTAGCTCCCTTGCCTTCCTTACTCTCATAGGAATTCCTCAATTCCTTGTTAATTGCTTGTTAATTCTGAATGACTTTGCTTTTTAATTAAACCACAGTTTGATGTTTCCCCCCTTACTACTTCTCATCACCTTTCCTCTACCTGCATCAGAAAATCTTGAGTTACCTAACTGACAGTGGTTTGGTGGGGAAAGGTAAATTAATGGTTTGATATTTATGAATTTTAGAAAATAAATGGATTTTATTTCCTAGTAAGAAGTGGATGTGTGTACCTTAATAGTGTACATGGCGTGAAGGCAATGTTAGCCTCCCGGAAGCACTTAAATATAATTAACTTTTTTGGTATGTGTGTATGTGTGTGTGAGAGAGAGAGAGAAACGTGGATGGGCTCTGAAACTTATAAAGATATAAATAATATTTGTTATTTATATCTGTTACCTCAGATTTTGTAGAAGAACTTTTAAAAATTTACACAATGTCTTGTTAATTATTTGAGTCTTAAGAATTTAAATACAATGGAACCTTTTGGTGTGTTTAGATAGCTGGCAGTTAATTTTGGTATTCTTCATAGATAAGATTTCTCATTTCAAAACCTTTATAGAGAATTTGCTAGATTGAAATTTAAGCATCTTATTCATGGGTCACATTTCTGCTACTATATTTTGTTGCTGCCTCTGAAAATGCACTAAAGGTAAGTTTAGGAGATTAATGTAATTCCTAAAGAGGGGATATGAACATAGAAAGTATACAAGAGTTAAATCCAAAATTACTCAAATCAATGACTTTTCTAACATTCCATAGCAAGAGTATAAAGTGACTTGTTAATCTCAGTTATTTTAATATCTCAGATTATTTATGAAATTTTTGGTACCAAGCAGTACTTAAAGTAGAAGTTAAGATTTTTTATTTACTCTGTTCCACTGGACTTTCTGTCTTCCACAAAAAGAAATTAATGTCTTTACTGATTATATTCTCAAAACATAGCTAAAGATGCTTTTAAGGGGATCGGAGGGTTTACACATTCTTGAGATGAAACCTGGAACTGAATGCCAAAGGGAGAGAGTCTACTGAATTGGATTTAGAATCAGTATCTATCAATTATTGTTCCATGGTGAAAATTTAGGGTGGCCTTTGTATTTATATGTAGGGAATCAAGGTAATTGACTACTTCCTGTAAATGTAATGTAGTCAATTACATTTCAGTAAAATTTATACAGAAATTTATAAAGTTAAAGGCTAATATTTATTATTTAAGTGTGGAATTCACCAGAGAGATCCCTGATGATTACTTTGGAACTTTTTTAAAAATGCTAAAATATTTGAAGTATGTTTTAAAGATCAAGATAAAGTACTGTGTATTTTCTATTCAAGTCTCTTGATCAAATATTTTTTCTGCTTTAGATTTAACCCCTAGGATGTTTTTGTTTTTGAGGGGTGTTTTCACGTGAGATGATAAGGGAGGGGATCTGTGGCTAGTCAAGCATGTAAGGTAAATAGGGGACACTGCTTTCTCCTGGTTCCCAGCCAGTTCATTCTCATTGCTTAAATAGTATTTCGTGGGTCCTCTCATCTTTTCATGTGTTTTCTAGGATTAGGGAATATATAGAAATTGTCAGGATCTGTTAATGTTTCTAATATTAGCACAATTGAGAGTATTTGGTTTAGGTTATGCCAAATATTTAAAATAATTAATTTGGGTATTTATTTACCAAGGTGGAATTCACCTTGTGGCCTAATGGTTAAAATTCTGTGTTTTCACCCCCGCAGCCTGGGTTCAATTCCTGGTCAGGAAGTGAGACTCTCTCAGTTCAATATTTACCAACATGGCCAGTTAGGTAGTTCATATTTTTTAACCTGGCAGTTAACTTTTGTGTTAATTCTATTGCCAGTCGTGTGGTTTTGGAGGGAAAAAATCTGATTTATTTGGTAACTAAATACAGATGCTCACATAGAGTAATTGAATGTAATTGAAAGTATTCAGTGGTGCATCTTTGTATGTCATAGCCACTACTTATATCTCTTACACCAATTATTTAATATTATGACACACTCAGTATTTCTTTATTTTGTTCACATTTAACTTTGGTAACATAGAAGTATGCACCATCCCTAAAAAGTCTAAAGTCAGATATAGTTTATATTAGCATATCTAATACCTGAGTTTCAGCCTTTCATTTCATTCTCAACTGAATGCACTCCTTAAGTAGAATCATCGTCTCCTTTCTTGCAAACTTTCTAAGCACTGATTCCAAGCTGCTAAGATGATATTGGCAGACGTGACTTAATACGATAATATTGACAAGACCTTATCATTTATAATACTTGTGATTTAAGCTTTGAGTTAGGTCTGGATAAGTGAATCCTAAAATTTTCTCTATTGCCTCATATACACTTATGAAAATTATTGGTTTTTCTGTTTAAACTTATGTGAGTCATAGATAAGTTGTGCGTGATAATAAATCCTTATGTTGTACAGAGGCAGTAATTTGGAGGAAATACGAATACTCTTATTTGTTTTGGAACATAAACACTATGCTATGTTGAGGGACACTAAAATAACAATTCTACTTTATTTTGGGTTCCAGGCTCTTGTCATACACATAGAGCTTGTCAACATGCATTTCAGCCATTTTGTACATTTTGGTTGGGCTTCATAGTATTTCTTCATCCATCTTCCCTCTTAAGTTTTGTGAACCATTAGTAGATATTTTTTTTCCTCAGAGCCAATGTCCTTCGAGTTGATTTTATTTCCTTACCAGCATGTATCTTTGTTTACTTTGCAAAGAAATGCTCATTTCTTTTTTTGAGTAGCTAACCAATATCTTGTTCCTAGTTTATGTGAAATCAGAAGGCACAGTTCTAATTTGTATCACCAACAAATGTGTGGACTTTTAGTGAAAATAATATGTAAAAAGCCATTAATGTTTAATCATTTACACCAAAGGAAATTGAGGAAATGTGGTCAAATTTGGTGAAGGTTATGTAATTTTGGACAGGTCTTAAACATCTTGTTTTATGTTTATTCTTCACTCTATTTTATCAGTATAGACTTTTTCTTCTAACTATGTGAAGCAAGAAGTTTTAACGAAATGAAGTTCACTTTGCATCTATATGGAAATTGGGTGGTAATGTATTTTAATTTCTAAATTTGTGGTTTCTAATATGGCCAACAGAAGAAAAGCTTGGAAGCTTAGATTGTTTTGATTGTTTTCTTTTGATCCCCTTGTAGAGTGGAAAAGAAAGTCTTCCTTGTTTGTATGCTTTTTTCTTTGACTGTAGAATGGAATTTCTGCAGATTGCATGCTCAGAGTATCAGTAGTTCCTGAGCCCACAAGTTATCATTAATTTAAGACACTTACATTGAATGTATGTTATTTAGAAAATTGCCTCCTTTGGTATATTCTTTTATAGGGTCATTTCCACTTCTCTAGAGAGCCATGGGGTGCCGAGGACACAGTTAAAAATAAGGTGCCCAATGAAGTTAATTCTTAAAATGTAGAAGTAGCTCATGTGAAAAATGATCACATAATGTTCGTTTGTGGAAATGCCTGAAGCTCATAATTGGAGACATTGATTTGGATTTTTTAAATAAACTTTAATATAGTTTAAGATTTACAGAAAACTTATGAAGATAGCATAGAGTTTCCCACATAACTCCAAACCCAGTTTTTTCTGTTAACATCTTACAATAACATACTGTTTATCACCTCCTTGAGAAGGAACTGTCTACACAAATTATTTGGAATTCTGAACAAAAGATTTATTTCTCCCCCCTTTATTCAATCCATTATTCGTATTAATAAGGATTTAGTTGATATTTATTTTATACTTTGGGTTATAATCCAATACTACTTTAAGTATTTTGTTGCTCAGATTGTTCCATCTTTGGCCATTGAGAGCTCTTTTGGTTGTCTCCTGTGTCCCTTTGACATACCCACCCCAACATTGTGTTTTTCTTTGAGCACTTCCCTCCTTTCTGGCACTATAAGATGCTCTAGGCTCATCTTGTGTATTTCCTGCCTCAGTCTTAGAATCCGCCATTTCTGTAAGGATCGTTCTGCATGTTTTACAGCTTGCCTTTTAGAAGTTTGGATCATGTCTACTTCATTTATTTAGAAATAATAGGTTGAGTTTTAAATCAAATTTTATTTCCAAGTGCAAGTTGGCAAAGTCTTTGCTTTCCTTGAAGAAGTTTGACAAGGAAAAATAAGATGTGAAAAGAAGAAAAAGTAGAAGTGGACTGTGCTAATTTGGATTGGTTAAATATGGCAGCATGTCAGTTTGCCAGGTGGCCTAACCTTTTCTTATCTGAAGTTTTAAGTGATGGAGGGGTGAGCATACGTGCTACCAGGGGATAGGGTGGTAGCTCTCCCAATACATAATTCCTACAATGATTCTGTGATGTATGGAAGTCACCTTGCACATATTCTTAACCCTTACTGAAATTTACAGAGCTAGGATTTAATTGACATACAGAAAGATCCCTTTTCTGTTAGTTGTAGCGTTTTTTCAGAACTCGTTCAGGGAAGCCAGCAAGAGTGGTGTTAATGTTTTATCTAGTTTGGTGTATGTGCAAAGGAATAACAATTTCAAAATGATTGACCTGATGCATTTAGGGCATATGAAGAACCAGCATTTAAAGACACAGTTTTTTAGTAGTCATAGATTAAGTTTTGACCCTGGCTACCTGCTATATTGAATGCACACATATTCTCATTTTAGTCATGTTTAGAAAGAGAGGGTGACTAATGGTGTCAGTTAAAAAGTAATTCAAATGAAGCAAGTCTGAAAGTATATTCTCAATAGAGGAAAGAGAAGAATCTATACTTGCATCCAAAATCCAAATGTGTGATTTATTATTTTCTTTATTTACTCTTTTTCAAAAAACTGCATTTGGGGAGAAAAAAAATCTTGAAACTAAATCGTATTTATTAGAGATGAACATATGTAACGTGAGATCATTTTCTCCAAGAATTGACCTGTGTTCTTTCTCTGCTCTATAGATTTGTTGTAAAAGTTCTGAAATTTAAGTTCACAAGTTCACCAAAGGGTAGACCGCAGGCAGCTATGATTCTTTATTATTTTAAGGAATTTCCCTATGATTGTTCTTTTGTTTTTAGGTTAAGAAGTCTTTTTTGCTCCACAGTCTGGGCACACTCTGAGTCCCTTCCCCACGATGCTGTGTGTGCACAATGGTTATTAGGCAATCCACATATCAGGAGAAGGAGCACTCTTCCTTAAGGTAAGGTGAGTCAGGGTCACAACAGGGTTGTCTGTGCTGTTTGGGGGAAAAACTTAATTTAGCTTTTACTTTTCTCTTTTAAATTAGCTAATGTACACTAGGTATACCACTCACTAAAACAAAATCCAGGTTTGTTTTGATCTTGTCTCAATCTTTTTCTTGCATCGTAGACCTCATTTAAGTGGCACTTAAATGAGGTCTTAAATGATCTTGCTGCTTTGAATATTTAGAGAGTAAAACTTCTGGAAAACAGAAATTAGAAAAATGCAGAAGAGGATGTCACAAAAAAAGAGCAATAGTAAAACGTTCATCAGATAACAAAGTGGGGAGAATAGAAAGAGAAACAGAAGTAAACAAATGGAAGGTAAATGTAATTCAAACATTTTACTCTAATTTACTTAACCTGGCCCATTTTTTCTCCCTCTAACCTTCCACACTTTAGGCTAAAAATAAAATATTGTTAAAATACTTTAGATAACCAGCCTAAAGATTTTCTTTTAAACTCCTTTTCATAATTGTTTGTAGTCTTCATAGTCATTTCATTAAAAAAAAAATGTTAAAGGTAATTGTGAGCATATAGTAATAGTTTTCATTAATTTCTTCTGATGGCTTTCAACATTTTCTCTTACAACAGTGAGAACAAGCGAAAATCTATTCTGAAAAGATTCTCATCTTAAAATTTCTAAGACAAGAGACAATTTTAGTGAAGTAGTTAAGCGAAGAGATAAGGGGGAGTCTTGTTTATTAAGAAAACAAGTTGTCAGGAAAGGTCTTATTTCTCAGTTTTCTCTGAGGAAATAGCTATTTGTAGCAGTGGCTTGATATTTTTAAACCATAATACTTAGTGATACTTATGAGTATGTAATGACACCATTTTCTATGTATAAAACAACATAGGATGTTTGTATTCTTAAGCTGTGATTATTCGACCTAAGTTAGGCTTAAGTTTACCTTTGTACAGTCTATTACAAGAAGTTTTGCAAGGTAAATTATTATTGATAGCAAGATTATCCTGAGATGTCCAACCTACATATGAGAACAAAATGTCTTTAAAGGGCTTTATCACAGTTATTTGTTATTTTTAGAAATGGAAGCTACTAATTAAGAGATGAATCTAATCTATTCCTTCAAATTAGCACAGTTGGAATGGCTTTTTAGAAGGTCATTAGTTTAGGTTTCTGTATGTATTTAAAAACTGAAAAACATAATGCAAAATTTTTGTACACATATAAGATGCAACTTTTCACCGTTTCAGTTTGGACTTTTCCTATTTCTATGAGAATCTCATTTTATACTGGGTTTTAGTACACATCTCTTTTGTGACCTATTAGAGACTGTGGAATCCACTCTACTGTTTTCCTTTAAAATAATTTTATCATGGGATTAATCAGCACATTGTTTGGATTCATAGAGTTTTAAAATACATTGTATGATCTTGCTACTTTGAATATTTAGAGAGTAAAAAAAAAACTTCTAGAAAACAGAAATTAGAAAAATGCAGAAGAGGATGTTGCCAAAAAAAAAAAAAGAGGGACAGTAAAACTTTCATCAAATAACAAAGTGGGGAGGATAGAAAGAGAAACAAATAAACAAAAGGAAGGTAAATGTAATTCAAACATTTTACTCTAATTTACGTAACCTGGCCCATTTTTTCTCCCTCCAACCTTCCACACTTTAGGCTAAAAATAAAATATTGTTAAAATACTTTAGATAACCAGCCTAAAGATTTTTTTAAAACTCCTTTTCATAATTGTCTGTAGTCTTCACAGTATATCACTGGTCCATTTTATAGCCATATTTACTAACTCTGATCTGTGATGGAACTTTTGAATGGTGTGTAACTTAAATCTTCTTTGTGGTGCATCAAATAAATCAGAACTCCTAAGTCAGGTATTAATCTGATTCCTCTGACGTCTCCCATCCTGTAGCTGCCCGACAGCACCTCCCGTTTTACCTAAAATAATGTCATTATGTTCATAGGTTGTTTGCTTTTTGAGTTTTCAAGGGGCTGCAGAAGAAATTTTCTGTTTCAGTTTAGAAGTTTATGCCTTGCTTTCCTTTAGTAATTGTTTATAATCTTAAGGAAATTACTGAAAATTTTGGTCTTAACTACATGTTAACTGCTAGTGTCAACTGTCATTAATAAGGTTTACTGATTTAGCAAATGGAAAATTCTGTGATATTTAATGGACACAGTATCAGGAGTCCAGTATTCTAAATTTCATATATTCTACTTTCCCTTAAAGGCTGATCCCTGTGACCTAATGAATCCTTTGTAAAAAGTGGACGCAGCTAGGATGTTACACCACCATTGTCGAAGGAACCCTGAACTCCAGGAAGAATTGCAGATTCAGGCTGCAGTAGCTGCCGGGGATGTTCACACAGTACGAAAGATGTTAGAACAAGGCTATTCTCCGAATGGCCGAGATGCTAATGGCTGGACCCTGCTACATTTCTCTGCAGCAAGAGGAAAGGAAAGATGTGTTCGGGTATTTCTAGAACACGGAGGTAAGTTTACTAGAAGCAAACCTTTTTTCCCCAAGAAGAAACTTAAAATGAAATTGTATTTAGTTTAAAATGTATGTGTTTATGTATAATTTTTAATGCTTCTCTTTTGTTAATACTGAACATCTTACTTTCTCCATTGTGAAGATGTTATAATTATACTGAGTTTTATTTCAAACCAGATTGTTTAAAAGATCAGTTTTGTGAATGGGATTTTTTCCTCTTGCAACTGTAGTTTCCGTACAGCCAGGTTTTCCCAGGTTATTTCAACTAAGCAACACTTCTAGGGGCTGTCTAGTTGCTATTGTTTCTGAAGCAGAAGTGGGGCTGTGGTACCTGCAATTAGAGAATTGCACAAGTTTCCCCTCTTGATAATTGCCCAAGCAGATAGACCTAGTATAGTTTCCTTTAAACATCATGGCCCCAATGATACCCTACCTTTTGAATTCACTTCTTTTTATTTTGGATGCTTTCTTTTATTATCATTGTTTTAGAGCACTTTCCTTTTCCAGAAGGTGTATATAATTTGTAGGTATTCTACAAGATAATTGGTTATCAGAGTTCTAAATTTGTTTAAATGTATGCTGTTGGGAACTACATTTGACATTTATGTTTTTGTTTTAAAAAACTGTCCATTCCCATAAGGTTTTTAAACTAATAATTATCCTAAATTAATTACTGGTTCCTCCAGTTGAATTTCAACTTAATTTTCCTAAAGATGGGTTATGTATATCTTATCATTTACACCCGTATTGCCTCTGTAAATTACAGTGGTAAGCAACTTGGTTGGGGGCTCAAGTTACATATGTACCATTCTAGGGCCTGAATTGCTCATTGGCAGTGATTTAGTTTCCTTCCTAAGGTGTACTTTGTTACAAAACTAGCCAAACTTACTTGCATTCTGAAGTGCAGAAAAATGTTGGAAATCCCACAGCTCTCATGAGGGTCATATGAATTATGTGAATATTTGATTATGAAGGCTATCAGTGTGAACTAATTACAAGACGATGCTTACCCTGAAACTAGGAGTAGTCACACGTCCCTGGGGCCCTGAAATGGGAATTATATGCCTGAAATAGTTGACTATTAACAGGACCAGAAGTTTGCTGGCCTGTGCCTCCTTTGTAGCTATCTTCCACATCATTTCCACTTACAACTTGAAAACCTCAGTTACAAAATTAATGAAGGGGAAATGAGAGTGGAATGCCAGGAGAAAGATCTGAAAAAACTATAAGGTGGGTGTAGGATCAGAACACTTAAAAATCTAGCAGTGCTTCGTAAAATTAAGACCAAGATCATGTTTTATTCCACCTAGTCTTATTAATTTCCACTTCCACCAGCTTCTCTTTTAAAAAAAATTAATTAAAAAAAGTTGCGTTATTCAGGTTAATACATGAATGTTGTCTCCTTAAAACAAATCTTCAAATAAATTACAAATACAGCCAAAGTCCCTTTGACCACCCCCAGTCTGTCTGCCTACCACTGCCTGGAAGTAACGATGGGTATGAATTTGGTTTGATGCTTATCCTTCTAGAGTGTTTCCTAATAATATTACGTGTACTCATAGAAATTATGTTATATTGTGTTGTGTGTGGTTTTAGAACATAAATGATACACTGTGTAATCCCGCAACTTCTGTTTTTCATTCAACTATATGACTTAAAGTTTTTTTAGTATACTGGGTCTGCAAACTTTTTCTAGGAAAGACCAGAGAGTAAATATTTTAGGCTTTGTGGTCCATACTGTCTCTGTTGTAACTACTCAACTCTGCGGTTATAGCATGAAAGCAGCCATAGATAGTATGTAAAGTAATAGGTGTGTATGTGTTCCAATAAAACTTTATTTATCAAAACCAATGGTGGGGAAAAAAGAAAAAAACAATAAGGACCAGATTTGACTTATGGGCAATAGTTTTTGAATCTTGTTCTCTTTCTCCATGTACCCAGTCCTGTGCAGCATAGCCGGGGATGGACAATGATAGACTGCATTTACAATGGTAGTCCCATAGGATTATAATAAAATTTTTACTGTATCTTTCTTATATTGAGATATGTTTAGATACACAAATATTTGCCATTGTGTTACGATTGCCTACCGTATTCAGTACAGCAACATGCTGTACAAGCTTGTAGCTTTGGAGCAATAGGCATACAGTCTAGATGTGTAGTACCATCTAGGCTGTGTCAGGACATTCTATGATGTTTGCACAATGATGAAATCTCCTAATGACATATTTCTCAGAACATAACCGCATTGTTATGTAACACACACCTGTGTGTGTATGTGTGTGTATATATATTTTAATTGCTTTATTGAGCTATAATTCACATACCATACAAGTCACACATTTAAAGCGTACAATTCAGTGACTTCTGATATATTCATAGAGTTAGACATGCATCACCACAATCAATTTTAGAACATTTTCACTGCCACCAAAGAAACCTTTACTAGTTCTATATTAATACATACAGATTTACTTTGTTCTTTTCAATTGCTGAATATAGTATTTATAAATTGGATATACTACCAGTTGTTTAACCATTCTCTTTCATTGAGAATGGCTGAAATTTTCTCAGCAGTGTATTTTATTTTTTGAGAGGGTAATGCTTCCATACATTTAAGAACCACATTAAAGCTACTATAGACTGATCAATGAGGGGGAAGTACCTTGTTTTTAGCTCCAGTCCCTTAGTCTTCTTCCCAGGGGCTGTCACTTTTACTGGTTTCTTTTGTACCCTGCAGAGATAGTCTGTGCATATAAGCATAAATATTTTTCCATCCTCTACCTTCTAACCTGCTTCCCTTTTTTTAATGTTCTGCTCTGCATCTTGATTTTTTTTTCATATAACAGTGAGCTTGGTTTCTTGTCAGTATATGACTCTATTTCGGATTCCATTGTATAGATGTCGTTTATTTACACCTATCTTCTGTTGTTGGACATTTTGTTTCCATTTTTCTGCTACTGAAACAGTATTGCAGAGAATGTCCTTGACAGATCTTATTACATATTTGAGAGTTTATCTCTTGAATAATTCCTAGAAGTACAATTGCCAAGTCAAAAATTTTTGATGGATATTGGCAGATTATCCTCTAAAGAGACTGTAATTGCTCCTGTCCTTACTGAGCAGGTGGGACAGTGCCCATTCCTCACCATATTACCAGATGGTTTGCTCTCCGCTGTGTGATACTCTTTTATTTATTTATTTTTTTGTCAAAGGTGACGTGAGTAACAAAATATCACAAGATTGGGCTTTTTGTCTTCCTGACTTGTAGGAATCGTTTATATGTTCTCCTTTGTTAGTTACAAGTTGCAATGATCTTCTCCCAGTTTGTAATTTTTTTCACATTCTTAATGTTGTTTTTGTTTGGGGGCAGAAGTCTATATTTTAATATAGGTGAATTATATTTTTCTTTTATATTATGGTTTGTGCCTTTTATGTCTTGTATAGGAAATACATTATACTGCAAGGTAATTATTTGCCTTTATTTTCTTGCAAAAGTTTTGGCATTTAGGTCTTTAATCTATCCAGAATTGGTTTTTTATATAATACAAAGTGGTTGGGTACAGTTTCATTTTTTTCCCCCATAGAGATAGCCTAACGCATCCCTTCTTCCTCATTGCTGTGCACTGCCAGGTCAGATATAAAGTTTTCATGTATGTGTGCCTCCATTTCTGAGTTCTTCTTTAAAATAAGAACAAAGATTTTGGAGAAGCCCTTCCTTTGTTCTTATATAGCATCTTCTGCCAGCTCCCTTTTCCCTAATAGAATAAGAGATTCACAGAATGTTTTTCTTAGCACATTTTGAACCAGTTTGGAAAAATTAGTAGGAGAGGAATCCCCCTGCTTCCCTCTCCCATGGCCACATGTGGTACTTAGACACGTTCTGTATTTAGTCTAGTCCTGGCTTCTGATATCCAGACCAGTGTAGCCAACTGTCTATTCGGCTTCTCCACTTGCATGGCTCATAGACATTGCCAGCACAGCACAAGCCACCAGAGCGTTCATTTCAAATGACACCACAGCCTAGGATTGCTATGCCACAAATCTAGAAACCATCCTTGACACCTTCTCCCTCACCTCTGATACGACCGATTGCCATGTCCTATTGATTTTGCCTCCTAAAGAGTTGTCAGATCTTTTCACTTCTTTTCACTGAACATATTACTCCATTCTTGGGCACAGAAACATCATGCCCAACATTGTGCATCACCAGGACCATTGCAATGGTCTCTTCTATCCCTGCATCCACTCTTTCCCCTTCCCAGCTGGTGTCCAAATAATGTGATTTGTTAAAAGTGGAGTTAAAACTATTTCCTTCTAAAAATCTACCAGTGGGTTCCCATTTCTCTTAGGATGACATTCAAAGTCTTTAAAGTGATCCACATGGCCCAGCAATGTCTGGCTCCTCTTACTTTTCAGCTGCAGCTTTGAATTTCAGCCCCTCTGCATTCTTTGGCTGGGGGGCCTGCCTGGGTCACTCTTATGCTCACTCCACCCCTGGCCCTTTTGCCTTGCTTATGCCTACTTCTCCCTTAGATCTCACTTATACTTTCTCGGGGAAACCTCTTACCATCCAGACAAGGTCAAATGGGATCCTTATTTATATCCCTGTTACATGATACTATTGTCCCTCTGTGATACTATTTCTCTGTTATATGATATTATTGTTCCCTGTACTATTTTACTGTAGCACTTATCACAAGCATACTGAATTATTTTATAGTTTTCTATTTAATGTCTATATCTCCAGTTAGTCTGAAGCTTCATGATGGTAGAACCCACATCTGTTTTGTTCCCAATAAGAAAGAGAGAAAAGGCCGGGCGCTGTGGCTCACGCCTGTAATCCTAGCACTCTGGGAGGCCGAGGCGGGTGGATCGCTCAAGGTCAGGAGTTCAAAACCAGCCTGAGCAAGAGCGAGACCCCGTCTCTACTAAAAATAGAAAGAAATTAATTGGACAACTAAAAA